>JAMPIV010023167.1:0-241700 GCA_024509875.1 Oreohelix idahoensis | reverse complement strand
TATTTTTATTAAACACAAAATTCACTTTAGAATCTTTTTTTTCCCAAAATATAAAAAAAGTCCGAGCATTTCAGTTTGTACACGTTTGAAATACTTCCCGAGTTCGTTTTTATGTGTCTTGTTGTTGTTGTTGTTGGTTTTATTTTAAATTTTTAATTTTTTTTTTCAATTATTTTTTTATTTTTAAATTTTTATTATTAATTATTATTTTTTTTGTTCAACGTACTTTAATAATGATGATTATTGCAAATGTAATATTACTTTTATAATGATAAATGCCTTAATAATGCTTAAAGTAAATGTGAGGATGAAAGGATGTTAGTATACATGATGAGAGAGAGAGGAAGGGCAGAATGTAAGACGGGCCTGCGTGCCCAATTCTTAACCCTTTGAAAATAAAGTTCGTTCGTTCTATCTATCTATCTATCTATCTATCTATCTATCTATCTATCTATCTATCTATCTATCTATCTATCTATCTATCTATCTATCTATCTATCTATCTATCTATCTATCTATCTATCTATCTATCTATCTATCTATCTATCTATCTATCTGTCTCTGTATCTGTCTGTCTGTCTGTCTGTCTGTCTGTCTGTCTATCTGTCTGTCTTGCCTCTGCCTGCCTGGCCTGCTGCCTGGCTGCCTTGCTGCCTGGCCTGCCTGCCTGCCTGCCTATCTATCTATCTATCTATCTATCTATCTATCTATCTATCTATCTATCTATCTATCTATCTATCTATCTATCTATCTATCTATCTATCTATATTTCTTTCTTTCTTTCTTTTAAAAACATACTTTAATTATGATGATTATTGCCAATGTTTGATGTAATATTACTTTTATAATGATAAATGCCTTAATAATGCTTAAAGTAAACGTGAGGATGAAAGGATGTAGTATACATGATGAGAGAGAGAGAGGAAGGGCAGAATGTCAGACAGGCCTGCGTGCCCAATTCTTAACCCTTTGTGTGAGTGGGCGAAGGCGTAGAAGCTTCAACTATGACAATGAGGCTTCACTGGCTCTCTCTCTCTCTCTCTCTCTCTCTCTCTCATATATATATATATATGTGTGTGTGTGTGTGTGTGTGTGTGTGTGTGCGTGTGCGTGTGCGTGCGGTGGAGATAAAAATGTTCACACTTACTAGAAGTGCATAATATAAGTGGGAGAAAATTTCAGAAATAACGTCACCGAAAAGCAACAAAGTTAGGGTATTTCAGAAAAGAAAAGAAAAAAACCATCCGGTGCCATGAGTTTATTGTGAAGAAATTGCTCATTGTTTCAACAGGGTCGCAAAATTTGTTCCCCGGCCGAAAACGCGGCATAAAAAAAAAGATTTCAACTTTGTTGGGAAAAGATGGGACAAAAATGACGGATGAATAAAACAATGCTTGGTATGGGCAATGCAATAAATTGGACAACTGCAGCATTCACAAGCTTTTACAACAGTGGTCTCTGTGACAATGTGTTTGACATGATACATTTGTTTGGAGAAGGCAGCGATCTAACCATTTCACACTGTCTTCTATATATATGGCAGACAAAATGTAAAACCTTTTGAAAAAAAATAACCACAAAAAAGCTTGAACACGTGACATACAACAGCACTGGTTTCAAAGAAAACGAAACAAATAAAATTGTCATATTCACGGTAACAAAATAAGAAATAAAATAAATAACAAGATGATATTTTGCTTAAAACAAAATACAGTTTCCCAAAACTTGAAAATTGAGCACTTTTGGCTTTGATAACATCCCTAACACGGTCAACACTGGTTTATCATTTTTATCACGCGCTGGCCTATCACTCTAAAGATCTGTGCCTTTCTGATGACGCAGCTCTCAGAACAATAGTTAAAAATTTTTTTTTTTTTAGACAACAGGAGGCTGACACTTGGGAGTCATGACCTAAGTGGGCCCGCCCCCTTAGAGTGTAAAGGAGATTAAGGAGCCGAAACACTTGATCCATGGGGGGAAACTGATGATCAGATTGCCTCCTGTTGTATCGCTCTGTATAGAGTTTCCTACCATCATCTTAACAGCTCCACTCAGCGCAAGCACCCACCTATAAACGCATGTTTCTTGGTTGTCGCTTCTGCCCCTCCCCCCTCATTTTCCCCCACCTCTCAGACCTATACAATAGGACTGACCTGATATTTGAGCCAAGGTTTCCAATTTTGTGCCACAACTGATTTCCACTTATTTCTCCAGTTCTCTCTACGTGTATACTCAGATTTGTACAGTTGGTTAATCATACCAATGTCCTATCATGGTCTAGCGCTGTCCAAGTGCCAAAATACTCTTACTATTTCAAGGATATCTACACTTCTAACTGCCACGTGTCAAATTATATTTAAATTATATTATTATACGTAATTAATAAGGTATAATTTCTTGTTAATGAAATGGCTATTCATCAGGGTTGCCAGTACGTATAATTAGCGAAGCGTAAAAAAAAATAAATAAAAGAAAGAAAATTTTGACCAATAATTACTCACATTTTATAATCATTAGCAGAAGACTAGTCACGGACCACCGAGCACGCTGGAAGCAAATGCATATAGATTTATTTATGTACTACATGAGAATGTGTCATAGTTTGTTACGTTTCACTTAGTTCAAAGAGAAACCACTTAGTTCAAAGAGAAACCACTTAGTTCAAAGAGACACCACTTAGTTCAAAGAGAAATTACATTTTTATTGAGGTGTAGTTGCGTGTAGTTGATACAATTGGAGTTACGTTGATGAAGTGCTGACGAGTGTTGGGACAAGTCAACACAATAGTCCAAAGGAAGTTATCATCACATGATTTCACAAAAATCATTAAACAAAGTTAGTAGTGAGTACCGAAAACGAAAAAAAGGAATGTTTGAAATAACGGTCACTTACGGTACGACAATTCTGATTCTATCTACCTATTCCGGAGAGTGTCGTTAAATGTTATTTCTGTATGACACCAGCTAAATTGCCCGCTCATAAACCTAACTAAAATTTGTATTTTAAATTATAAATAACTACAATATTGAAATTTGGTTTTTGCTGAGGGGCAAAGTTCCATTTCCGCTAAAAATTTAATAGGGAATTTGATAATGTGCGAATGTAATAAGGGTTCGTGGTGTTGACAAATGTTCTTTTCTCACACTCATGTATGGCTGGAAGTCATCGACACCAACGACTGTGTACCTTTACTAAAGTTTAATTGGACGTACACACTCGACAGCACAGATAGTGACAAATCACAGGTTGGCATAATACATCATGGTACAGTGGATAACTGGTCTTGCAATGTTTTGTTACATGGGCACTCATGTAGAATAATATTATAATGGACTGTCAGTAGCCATGCAACTCAGTATATGCCCAATATATTATATATTCAACCGAGTTTTACTTGGACAAAGCCACGTCAGATTATAAACAATATCCAAGATGGCTTCTATACCTAATCTCGTCTAGCGAAGATTCTTTAACATAAGGTTCAGCACAGTTTTTTCATATAATAATATTGAACCGCTAGCAATGGGTTCTCATGTGTAGCAGTGATCTCTGGACTAATCAAGCGATAATACGGGCATCCCTTTTCTCTTCTTGAAAGTCACTACATGTTTGGTTCCAAGATGGCTTCACTCGTGAGCTGTCACTCACGTTGGATACAGATAATGAATCTGTCCTAAAGTTAGTCATTCATAAAACATTTCATTGCTCTGTAGATTTGATCATGAACAATTGACTGCAATCTACAGGATATAGTGCTGCTAGGAATCGAAGTCGTTTCATCGAGTCAAATATATTCTCTTAGACATTCAAATCGTACCTATCGAAAATGGTGGCTTCGTACGAGAGTTCATAAGAGTGTCTATTATTACCTTGGTATCAGAAATATGATTCTGCCATTCCTTGGCAATACGAATAAACACTGGGGTAAAGCATACACGATAGGTCTAGACGACTATCACTTTCCCCACAAATACTGAGATCACTTTTTCCCCGGCGACAAGCCGACATAGAAGACACAGTCCCTATCAGGACGAAGCCAAATCACACCACCCTCTAGCGACACATCCGCCGAATAGCCTTTGACCTCTCTAGAGACAACAGAACATATAGTTCGACTTAGATATGTAAAGATATACAGATATAAGACAGACTCGTCCTACTCAGACAAACAATACACATAAATTCAGGCCATAGATATTCTGAGCAAGAACAATCTATTACTACCCAAACAAAGAATAAATCGCAGAAAACTGGATTTATCCGCGGAGTTCGATCGAAAGAGCCGACACAACTTTCAAGGGAAGTAACTCAATAATGACTTTTCCTTAAGCACTATTTTGTTTACAAAATATTTGCGAACATAACAAGTATACCAATGTATAATATTGTAAGATATCAAAGACTGCACGTAACAGTCTTACCACACCTCCCGGGAAAAAAAAATGAACACTTTTTTTTTTTTTTCCTTTTAAAATTTACAATCCTAGGAGCAACGTACAATAGGCTCACAACGCATGAATAATGCGCAGATGAAAATATCATGAATACCTATAAATATTTTCGCCTAATACAGCCGCAAAGGTGACTAAGTCGACTTATTGGAGCGACTGGTGATTCTGCGCAATGAATGTGTCCTCAAATAAACTGACCTGAGAAAATTTTCGTATATTCTCCTACAGTATATTTTTCCAGGAAGGTGTCATCAAAGTATAATACAATTCTGGCAATTACACAATGCCTAAAAAATTCATATCATCATTTCGTATGAGATATCTTAAATTTATGATTTATGAAGAAAAAATCATCAAAGCACAGCGGTGAATAAACATCAATGAACCGCTATGTAGTGATACAATCATTATATTATTAAATTACAAATGTGTATCTATCATGATATAGAAAAGGAACTACTATAGAACTAGACATATCAAGAAGTCTAAGCCCTAATAGTTATGTGGAATCATGTGGGCATCTTGACAGAATGTCTGCCATCACATTATCTGATCCACGAATAGCTCGCACAGAGAAATGAAAAGGTTGAAGAGCAATTGCATATCGAGTAGACCCGAGCTCTTCAAATTCTTACTCTGTATAGCAGTAAGAGCTTTTTGGTCGGTTTCTACTATGAAATGTGCGCCTAGAAGGAATCTCTGTAGTTTGAGGATCGACCAAACCATAGCTAATAGCTCACGGTCTAAAACCGAATAATTCCTTTCTGCCGCATTAAGTTTTCTGGAAATATACATTACAGGATGCAGAGTTCCAGAGTACTCTTGCATAAGTGCCGCTCCAATCCCAGTGGATGAAGCGTCACTACGAAGAACGAATGTCTTATCTTTAGTGGGTAGCACTAAAATAGGTGGTGTTGAAAACAGTGTTTTAATCTTATCCAGAGAGCATTGGCATTCCTGAGACCAGTGGACCACATTAGGCGAACCTTTCTTTAGAAGTGTTGAGAGAGGTGCCATGATAGAGGATAGATTCTGAATGAATCTGCCATAAAATTGAATAAGACCTAACAGACTCTCACCTGTTTTTTAGTCTTAGGGATTGAGATGTTAAGTATCTTACTAGTATTATGGTCCTCTGTCTTTAGGAAACCATGACCAACTCGGTGGCCTAGGAAAGAAATTTCGCTAAAACCAATATAGGCTTTAGAGGGTTTCGCTGTCAGGTTGTGCTCACGCAAAGTAGACAGCAATTCATCTAACCCTGAATAGTGATCTTCCCAAGTATCGCTGAAAAGACAGATGTCGTCTAGATATGCAATGACATCTGACCGATAAGATAGGATTCGGCGCATCATGCGTACGAATGTAGCTGGTGCGTTCATAAGACCGAAAGGCATAAAATTCCATTGGAACAAACCTCTAGGTGTTGAAAAAGCCGTGAGAGGTTTGGCGCGTTCATATAAAGGAACTTGCCAATATCCTTTAGACAAATCAAGTTTAGTGAAAAAATGAGATTTGGAGAGTCGAGTAAGTAGCTCTTCCAGTAAAGGCATAGGTTCGGCATCGAACTTCGTTACTTGATTCAATTTTCGATAGTCAACGCAAAGACGTATGTTATTGTCTTTTTTACGCACAATAACCATCGGCGAAGAATATGCAGAGGTGGATGGTTCGATTATTTTCAAATCTATCATCTCATCCAACTCTTTCTCGACCTGTGCTTGAAAATGTATAGGTATAGGATAAGGTCTAACCCTAATAGGAGTATGGTCAGTTAGAACAATGTCATGTTCAATGACATGCGTTTGTCCAGGGATGTCAGTGAGTACATCCTGAAATGTTTGCAACATAGTTGAAACTTGTCGCTGTTCTCCTAGAGACAAATCAGGAGAGACAGTAACGTTCTTCCATGATTCACTGGAATGAAGTGGGATCATTGGAAGAGGAAGATTTACATCTGAAAAACTTGTTTCCTCATCCTGTATCACGGACAGTGATGAGTAATGACCATGTTGTACTGGAGAATTGTCCGTTGCTTGGAAAATGGGTTGCAAATAATCCGGACGTTCATGGAATTCAGTAAGCATATTGATGTGGAAGGTTTTATGCTTCCCATCAATATCGACAATATAGTCGACATCGGAAATTTTCGATATTATATCGTACGGACCTTTCCAAGAAATAAGTAATCTGTTTTCCCTACAAGGTAGTAATACAAATGCTTTGTCACCAGGACAAAGTTGTCGTAAGCATCTCTTCTTATTGGCAAATTGCCTTGCCTTCTGTTTCGCAAATTCAGAAGAAGAAGTTGCTAATTTGCATGCTTCGATAATTTTTTGTCTCAACGCGATGACATATTCGTAGGATGACTTTGTGTCATCGTCAATATTGTCAGATGTAATGAGATCGTGAAGCAACGACATAGGGCCACGCGGACGCGCGCCAAAGACGAGTTCAAAGGGAGAAAATCCTGTATGTTCATTGGGTACCTCTCTGTAAGCGAAGAGGGCCGCAGGTAAAACTCTGTCCCAGTCTTGAGGATGATCCTCAGTTATCTTCCCCAGTAAGTTTTTAAGTGTTCTATTAAGGCGTTCGACCATACCATTAGACATTGGATGGTAGATACTACTTAAAGATCTATCTATCTGCAGAGTAGACATTACTTGAGACATGGTATCTGATATTAGTTGGGTGCCATGGTCTGACAATATCTCTCCGGGGAACCCCAGACGAGAAAATATAAGCCAAAGAGCATCTGCAATATCAGCAGTAGTAATGCTCTTCAGAGGAATAGCCTCTGGCCAACGTGTGCACATATCAACACACACGTCAAGATAAACTGATGTCCTCTGGCAGACTTGATCTTAAATGGACCAATAATGTCTATGGCCATTTTTTGAAACGGCCGAATAGGAATGTCCGCCGCCTGAATGGGTGCAGCATGCCGTGGACCTTTGGATTTAACTTCCTGACATACTTTACAAGATCGACAATAAATCCGTATGTCCTTGTTTACCAATGGCCAAAAGAAAGCCGCAAGGACTCTTGACTTAGTACGGGAAAAAACCCATGTGTCCAGCACACTGAGAGTCGTGAGCGTGCTGCAAAATTTTAACTCTCAAATTCTTGGGAACCAGGATTTGAGAATGACTTGACGTAATGGAGTCTTGAACCATACGTACAAGTACGCCATTCTTCTTTGTAATCCACGATTTACGACTTGTGTCTTTATTCGGATCACCTTTAGTTGCAAGAATGAAGAATTTCTTCAGAGTGGGATCATCTTCTTGCTGTTTTATAAACGAGTCACGAGAAATTACCAAGGGATTATCTTGGTTATGCACTTCATTATCTTCAGTAGATGAAGTTTGAGGCATATTAAGAGCCTGAGCTCTAGTGACTACAGCGTTAGCAATCTGCATGTTTTGCCTTTCCCACGTGGAAATTTGTTGCGGAGTGCATTCCTTGACTCCATGAATGCGACCGATGATGAGGTCAGCGATCGGATTCGGAAGAAGACATGCGTGTACATCTCCTGTAAAGAAAGGAGTAGCAATCCTAATGATAGCAGTAGAGTATTTCTCTAATGTGCCGCCAAATGTTACACATTTGACTACTTGTCCAGTGGCGCGGGAAGGATCTACGAGTGACTGAATAACACCAATTGTGGTGCAACCAGAATCAAATAGCACAGAGACTGGATTGTTATTCACTAAACCCTTATGTAAGACAAGAGAACCTCTTCCATCATGCGCGACTGATGCCGGAAGAGCAGGAAGAGGATGGCCACAGCTTAAAGTAGACACTGTGGTTGGCTCAAATAACGTTTTGCATTGGGGGCACTGAGATGCTCTCCCAAAATCAAAAGCGGCACATGCCATATTACTAGCATCATTATTATCTTTACTCTGTTTATAGGCTTCATGGGACTCTTGTTGTACAGAGTTTGCCTGAAAATGTGGTTTATGTCTTTTGTTTTGAGATCTACCTCGGTTATTATCACCTCTGTAGTTATTGTTACCTCTATTGTAACCCCTATTTGGGTTTGAGTCATAGTTCCCTTGGTTACCATTATCATATTCATTATAATGAGTATCTCTGTAATTATGATCTTGTTGACTCCAAGACGGATAACCCTGATAGTTTCTATAATTACTTCCTCTACGGAAATTCCTATAATTATGACCACCCCTGTGTCGAGAGCTATCAGCTCGTCTCCAGTTCTTTGAAGAAGAACCCTGAAATGATTGGTTACCTTGGTTTTGATAACTATTATGGTTACCTTTTTTATCAAATCTGTTTTGAGGTCCCTGAAATCTGTGTGAATAATTGGGATTGTATGGTGTTGCTGAAGCAACTGGCATACTCTCCTTAATCTTAGTGTTGCCAAAAGTCACGTCGGGGTGTGCAGTGACATATTGGGAACAATATTCTTCCATTTCTTTTAGAGATTTGGGTTTACGCTCATGTATAAATTCAAGGAAAGGTTTGTTCACACATGACATAATCTTATCTCTGAGCAACAAATCCATAAGTCCTTCATACGTTTTTTTCTGTTTTGGAAGCTCAATCCAACGATCAACTGTGAGACGTGCCTTTGCAGTGAATTCTGAGATTTCTACACCCGTCTCAGGCACCATCGTTTTAAATAAAAGGCGATAGCCTTCCTCACTTAGCTGATATTTTTTTATCAAAGCCGCCCTAATGACATCATAATTATCCTTATCTGCTTCTCCTACAAGGCATAATCTAGTCAAAGATTCACCTTTCAAGTTTTCTGATAATTGATTAGCGTATTGTGATTTATCCACATTATGTGTACGACAAGAACGTTCAAATCTATCCAGCCAGAATGTAATATCGTCACTGGACTGATTGAACGGTGGAACCTTAACCTTGTAAGTAGAAGGTTTACCATTACCACTAGATGCCTGATTAACATTACTCATACTTGTCAATCTCAATTTCTCTAACTCAAATTCATGTTCTCTTATTGCTTTTTTTCTCTTCAGCATCTAATCTTTTTTGTTCAGCATCCCTGTCTAATCTTTTTTGTTCAGCTTCCCTGTCTAATCTTTTTTGTTCAGCTCCCTGTCTAATCTTTTTTGTTCAGCTTCACTGTCTAATCTTTTTTGTTCAGCTTCCCTGTCTAATCTTTTTTGTTCAGCTTCACTGTCTAATCTTTTTTGTTCAGCTTCACTGTCTAATCTTTTTTGTTCCGCAGCAGCTTCTCTTTCTAATTTTTTTTGTTCAGCTTCAAATCTCCTTTCCTCCACCTGCATCTGCAATTTCTTTTGTTCAGCAGCAGCCTCAGCTTCTCTTTCTAATCTTTTCTCTTCCGCCATAGCTTTTCTTTCTTCTGCAGCTAATGCTTTGTCATATTGAGCAACAGCCCATTGTTCTAATTGTTGACCAGTCTTATCAAGGGCTTTCCCTTGTGTAATGAAGTATTCTAATGTAGACATGATGTCTAACAATAATACTAATCACCTGAACCAATAATAATACCACAAGTTCTCAATGACTTGATTAATCAGTATACTATCCCAATATCTGTGGGTCACAAGCCTTTAATAAGGTCTTGTATAATAGTAATAATAATCAGGTACTGGTTTATACCATAATCCAAGTGCAGTGCACAGGCAATTGTGTCTTATGAAAATATACCTATATAAAAAACATATGTCAACCAACAGAATACATAAAGTACAAATAGGACTGACAATACAAGAACGTTTGCAGAAATCAAAATAAATCAAATAGGGAAATCAATGAAAATAATCACTGAATCTGCAAAGAATAACAACACAAATGACGTCACAATATATGAATATAAATTGTGAATAGAACTGAAAGATAGAAAAGGTTAGACCAACAAATTACAAACAAATCAAAACAAAACTAAAGAACAAAGAAATATTACAAAAATAACAATAATTACAGACTTCACAGCTAACACAAAAGCAACAGTTGTCGCAGCAAATTTTCAATCAAGAAAATTGCACCTATAGAAAACGCCCACAACGGACCCTCTATGACGTGGGATATTCTGTTGTGAGGACGCCGCCCAACCTTAAACACAACCCGCTGACATAGAAACTAACATACTATACAAACAAATAACATGTAAACATAAATATATATAAATTATGTGTATGATAGTATGTGTTGCAAAAATAGGCTCAGTTTTACAGTAATGGCAAAGTTATTTTTATGAAAATAAACAAACTGCCACTTTATTCAATTAAACATTCTGGCCTTAAATATTAAAGTTCATATACAGAAAACAAGAAGATCCATCGATGAAAATAGGACTTCTTAGTTCACTAATACTGTCTTCCTGTTAATATTACAAGAATTGATCCAACTGTTCCGTGAAACTCTGTAATGTCTAATGTAAAAATGTCAACAACGCTGACCTACATACTGCATTCACTTGACAGGTCACGTGACGAAGTGTTGACAAATAGCAAACCAATACTGCAAGTGTGTCGTATCAGCCACAGGAAACGGTCTGGTATCGGTACTCTGTTGACTTCTGAACTTCTGCGAGGTCAAACCCAGAAAGCTGGTCCACCAGTTGATAAAGTTGTTATTTTATTCCCAGTTAATGATATCCACCAAAAGGATAAATATAAGTGGATGGAAGCAGACATCATCATCATCAGTTGATAAGATCTCTATGGTGTTGTTTGCTCCACTGTAGTGTATGGAATGTCAACTTGACCTACGCAGTGGTGTGTAGACATGGATTGAGTGTATAATGTGCGAATGATAATAAGGGTTCGTGGTGTTGACAAATGTTCTTTTCTCACACTCATGTATGGCTGGAAGTCATCGACACCAACGACTGTGTACCTTTACTAAAGTTTAATTGGACGTACACACTCGACAGCACAGATAGTGACAAATCACAGGTTGGCATAATACATCATGGTACAGTGGATAACTGGTCTTGCAATGTTATGTTACATGGGCACTCATGTAGAATAATATTATAATGGACTGTCAGTAGCCAAGCACCCAGTATTGCCCATATATATATATCAACTGAGTTTACTGACAAAGCACGTCAGATTATAAACAATATCCAAGATGGCTTCTACCTAATCTCGTCTAGCGAAGATTCTTTAACATAAGGTTCAGCACAGTTTTTTCATATAATAATATTGAACCGCTAGCAATGGGTTCTCATGTGTAGCAGTGATCTCTGGACTAATCAAGCGATAATACGGGCATCCCTTTTCTCTTCTTGAAAGTCACTACATGTTTGGTTCCAAGATGGCTTCACTCGTGAGCTGTCACTCACGTTTGGATACAGATAATGAATCTGTCCTAAAGTTAGTCATTCATTAAATCTTCCATTGCTCTGTAGATTTGATCATGAACACTTGACTGCAATTCTACAGGATATAGTGCTGCTAGGAATCGAAGTCGTTTTCATCGAGTCAAATATATTCTCTTAGACATTCAAATCGTACCTATCGAAAATGGTGGCTTCGTACGAGAGTTCATAAGAGTGTCTATTATTACCTTGGTATCAGAAATATGATTCTGCCATTCCTTGGCAATACGAATAAACACTGGGGTAAAGCATACACGATAGGTCTAGACGACTATCACTTTCCCCACAAATACTGAGATCACTTTTTCCCCGGCGACAAGCCGACATAGAAGACACAGTCCCTATCAGGACGAAGCCAAATCACACCACCCTCTAGCGACACATCCGCCGAATAGCCTTTGACCTCTCTAGAGACAACAGAACATATAGTTCGACTTAGATATGTAAAGATATACAGATATAAGACAGACTCGTCCTACTCAGACAAACAATACACATAAATTCAGGCCATAGATATTCTGAAGCAAGAACAATCTATTACTACCCAAACAAAGAATAAATCGCAGAAAACTGGATTTATCCGCGGAGTTCGATCGAAAGAGCCGACACAACTTTCAAGGGAAGTAACTCAATAATGACTGTTCCTTAAGCACTATTTTGTTTACAAAATATTTGCGAACATAACAAGTATACCAATGTATAATATTGTAAGATATCAAAGACTGCACGTAACACTACCCCTCCCAAGATTTATTAACGGACGTAGCCAAAATTAACAACCAATCAAATTGTTACCTCGTTTTTAGTAGAGACAAGAAATCTTGGTTGTAATGGCAAAAATGCCGATTCTGTGTTTTTGACAAAAATTAAATAAATTATTTCTCAATAACTAAATGGAGTTAGAAAGATTCCCACTTAATAAAATTATCTTGACCTAGAAAAATTTAATTTACTGATATTTTAGATCAGGTTAGAACTACAATAAATTACAAAAAAATTACCGAGATGAAACTGTTAAGGAATAAACAAAGGAAAAGTAAATATAACGATAGAGGTTAATTGACCCTGTAATTATCACTTTTAATATTGGAAATCGGTCCATAAATAACGGAGAAAGATTGGGGTTCGGGACAATAAATTGTATATTTATTCCCATATATATATATATACCAAAACGTTCCCACCAGTCTTACTTACTTACATTTTGTTGAATTATAGTTCTGTGTATATGTAGTCATTCCTCACATTAAATACATACATACCCTAGACACTTGCCATTTACATAACACTACAGAGATAAATATACACTGGGTGAGATCAGAAGATGTAGCGGATAGGGACCCCTGAGAAATACATCATCATCTTTCTGATTCAGGGTACTTACATAGCTTGACCTCACCTTGTTTTTTTTTTTTTTTTTTTTTTTTTTCGTACGCCCGCTAATACTCGAGGCGAAATCTCAGGTTATTATTTTATGTCTAACCTGACATTGATTTTACGTGAGTATCCCTTTATTTTTTGTACAGAGACAGACCTTGTTAACCTTTAAATTTACTACCATCAAAACCTCTTATCACATAAACCTCTTTGGTTGATCAAGCTCTAGAGTTTCCGTGTTGGGCTAATTACTCCAAGTGTTAACGTAGCAGGAAATTCAGCGAACAGGAAATGTATTCTTTCTGAGCAGTTCGTTGACTCAGCTGAGGGTATATATCCACAAGAAAACGGCGTGCAGGGATTTGGTGGTTTACCGCTCCCTAACCAGTTGATATGAATTGATGACTTGACGTCGCCTTTCCGGATAAGGTATAAGCGCTTGATTAAAAGCAAAGGCACTGGCCACTCAAGGGCACTGATCTTGTCCATTGCTTTGGTACACAGTGGTTGTCTTAACGGAGACGCACTAAACATGGAGCATGAGACATGTAATAATAAATCAGGAAAACATGGAAGGCTTTCATAATCTATGGGAAAATAGTTTTTCCTCAGTAGTCAAAAATTAGAATTGTTGTCCAGGTAGAATTGTTGTCCAGCTCGCATTATTTCCATTTCGCGCAAATTGAAGTCGCATCAATTGAACTCGCACTGTACGTCATCAAATTCAAATAATTAGCATCTTCTGTAATTTAATAATTGATTTCACGTATTAACTTTCGGCTTCTGGTGGAACTCCTTCAACAAATATACGCCAGTTCTTCCTGTCATCTGTACGAAGAAGAAGAAGCAAAAGGAAGAAGAAGGAAAAAAAGAAGATTCTGACGAATAAGAAGTAGAAGAAGAATTATAAGAATAACAAGAAGAAGAAGAACAAGACGAAGACTAGAAGAACATAGAGAACAAGAGGAGCAAGCAAAACATCACAAGTAATAAGACAAAGAAGAAGAAAAACAAGAAGAAGAACAAGAATAACAAGAACAAGAGGAAAATAAGAAGAACAAAAAGAAAACATAAGAACAATATGAAGAACAAAACAATAAGAACAATATGAAGAACAAACATAAAAACAAGAGCAACAAGAACAAGATTAAGAAGTAGCAGAAGAAGAAGAAGAAGAAGAAGAAGAAAAAGATTGTTCTTATAACGATAAACTGATACATACTGTACAAATTATATCATCAAATGCTTGTAATTAACACCTTTTGGGCAAAGTGGTGAATTTCGATATGGTGAATTAACTCTGTCCACAACACACGACACGACATGGTTCATTTTTTTCACAAAGACTGCGTTATACGTCCGTTTGGTTTTAGACACCTAACCTCATGTCTTCATTTCACACGATATAAAACAAACATATTTGTTGCCTGCCTATAAGACTAACTTACTTACCTAGTCGTTCTTCTTCTACTGTGAGCTGTAGAGGTTTAGAAGAGAGAGCGCCATACTATCATATCGGTTGTCTTACTCCTGGCCTGGTTCCACTCTAGTCCTCGGTACTTCAGAGATTACCTAATGTTGTTCTTCCAGCGAACTCTGGGTCGTCCTAGAGGTATTGATCCCTGGCTGTTTGTTTCCCATGCTTGTCGTGGTAGCCGATCTTCTCCCATTCTGCAGACATAGCCAAACCTTCTTAGTTGGGACTGTTCTACTTGGGACTGCAGGGGGTGGGTTTTTTTTTGTAGGTCTTAGTATACCCACCTAGGCAGAAGGCTCTGGAATATTCTTCTCCTGCTCAGACGCTTACAGTAACACACCCAATTCTATAAATTAGAAGCTCACCTTTCAACCTCCTCCTCTCAAGGAGCTCTTATATCAGAGGACACACATTTGTCCATAATTAAATGAATACTAAGAAATATTTCCACTCGTGCGTTCGCTGGTAAATATACGGATTTTGGTGTGCTCAAGCGACAGATAACGAGATTATTCATCCGTGCGACACATTTTTGACAGACGTGCATGACAACATCGTTTCCGGCACACTTTGTTACAAAGACATTACTTTATTTTAAAGTAATAATAAGTTATTTGTAACGTGACCTTTTGCATCACGCATATTATTTCAGGCGGAAATAATTTTGACATTACCCCACACAACACGCATGTTTGAAACGATTGGAGCTTTTTTAGCATCATAACAAAACAAATGCGGGGGAGGAAGGACCATATAACCTTAACTTTTCGCAGTTTTAAGACACTTTGAAGATCGCTTGCCAAGACAAAACCAGACTGCCAGAAGTTAGAATTCAGAATTCCATTTTTTCAGACCGGGACGTTTGTTGGAGTATTTTGCAGGAATTAAACAGCCAAGGAAATATTTATCATATAATAAGGAACCGGGATCTGAGGAACTGAAAACACGGAGTCATAGAGGGAATCTAGTGTTAAAATAACGACCCCCAAGAACACGTGTAAGAGGCCTAGTCAAGTGCATTTATTCATCTGAGCAAACAGTCTGTGAGCCAAGATTAGCGTAAGTTGCGCATTTTACATTTTTTAATTTTCATCACTAACATGTGAAATAACATATATATATATATATATATATATATATATATATATATATATATATATATATATATATATATATATATATATATATATATATATATATATATGTTGCATGCATATTTAGACGAACATACTGGGACAGAACGAATAAATCATGAATACATGTTGACACATCAATCTGCAGGCATAAATAGTAGATCCCATGTCATGGCACATTCACATATAATGGGTAGTACAAAAATATCAGTCAATGTTGTTATACATTCTGGCCGCATCCCCTATCTGACTAAACGCGTCAGTGAAGGTGGATCGGTAAGCAACTGAAGAGTTCGATGGGCGAACCTTCTTTCCCTTGCTAAGTTCTTAAGTTGCTTTATGTTCAAAGTTTATATCATACTATCATCATCTCAGCCCGTAACCGGTCATGGGTCGTAGGGGTGCCATGGTGGAAGCATCAGCAGACAGGGTCCTCCACTGCTCTCTATCCTCAGCAATGCGTACAAGTGTGGAAAAACCGTGTCCTGCCCATTCTTTGATGTTATCAGCCCAGGATTTTCTCTGCCTTCCTCTTCTCCGTTTACCTTCGACTGTTCCCTGAAGGATCGTTTTCGAAAGGGAGTCATGACGAGTTACATGCCCAAACCAGGCAAGCTTTCGACGTTTCACTGTTGACAAAAGTGGTTCTTGGTGGCCTGTATAGGTGTTTATCTTCTCTCTAACATAGACATTTGTTTTGTGCTCTTTATAGCAAATGCGCAAAATTCTTCTATAACATTTATGCTCGAAAGCCTGAATCCTTCGCTCCGTATCTGCAGTGAGTGTCCAGCTCTCACACCCATACAAGAGAATAGATAATACAAGTGATTTGTATAATTTGATCTTCACAGGAAAACTGATGTTACTTTTCCAGATCACATTCAACCTTGTCATGGCAGCTGAGGCCATCTCAAGTCTTGTCTTGATTTCTTTAATTGATCTTCCATCACTGCATATAGTGGACCCGAGATATTTAAAGGTGTTAACTTCTTCTAACGTTTGCCCATTTAACGTAATGTTGGTCGGAACATGTTTCTTATGGCTATTCACCAATATCTTGCTTTTTTCTATATTAATTTCCATCCCATACGTTCTTGTTACTTTCTCCAGTCTAGAGGTAAGGTCTTGAAGTTCTGATTCTGATCCAGCTATCAGATCAATATCATCAGCAAAACGTAGGGTGCACAGAGGTCGGCCTCCAATCGATATGGTTGATTTATAATCGTAGGGAGCCTCCTGCATAATATGTTCTAGATAAATATTAAAGAGCACTGGGGACAGGATACATCCCTGCCGAACTCCTACAGTTGTTTTGAAAAATTCTCTCATACTATGAAACCACGGTAAGGGGTTTTCATCCAAATGAGATCTCCATGCCACTGTCCGAATAGTAAGATACACGACCCGTTCTCTGGACAGTGATCCAAAAATGATGACAGAAATACAAAGATGGCCTCCTTCCCTGAGCTTTCGCTCACTCGCCCAGTAGGAGAATAATCATCAGCCAAAGTTGATTCCAAACTTCAATAAGTATAATTTCTTAGAGTTACCATACAGTCCCTTTGTCAGAAGGTTACTTCATGAAGACATAAGCGCTGATGGAACCTGTCATCTATAACAATATCTAGGTAACCGACCAACGATGCACGAAATTACGTTGCCTCATCTAGGTCTAACCATAAGGAGATCATCAAAAGGGGTCTGGATTTACCTGGAGTCCGAATAGCACATAATACAGTACATGAGGAGAGTCTCTAACACTATACTCTTGTAGAGACACAATCTCCTACAGAAGAAATCACTTCATAAATCATTTTTTACTTTAGAACGTACCAGCCCTTAAATCTGCGTGACCCGCCATTGTAGGTGGAAAATCGGAACTCATCACGACTCGTTAAGACAACCCATACTTCCGCTAGAGCGGCATGAAAAGAATATAGTCCTGCCTACCCATCCAAAATATACAATACAGGACTGATTCTACTTGTACTAATAATATGTAATACATATGAATTCAGGCCATAAACATAACAAGTAAAATTAATCTATTTTCCGGCCCGAACAAATAAGGACGGACATGAATTCAATCCATTTGTTTCAATCAGGTTTGTTTCTAAACTATTACAGTGTTCAATTTCTTTGAGCATATGAAGATCCAACGATGAAATATGCACTTTATGTTCAACATTGCTCTTCTACTTCAGAAGGATAAACAATCACTACATGCTAGAACACTGTCTGTACTGTACAAAATGTCAACAAGTGCTGACCCAGATACCGTTACAATTGTCAGAATAGGTCAAGCTGACATTGACTGTATAGCTGTCCTACTGGTGTTGATGTGGTCAAACAAACGTTCTTGCAACTGTAAATGATTCTCAACATAACAAAACTGCGAAGGCTGACCCAGGAAACTGGCCTACCACTGTAGAGTGTCTACTGGTTATCACTGTAAAGTGGCTATTTCTATTACTGTAACTGTAAAGTATCTGTTTGTTGTTGACTTGCCACTACTGTATATGTCCACTGTAGTGTACAGAGTTGTTGATATCAGGCATGCTCCGGTCTACCCCGCTGTAAATGGGTAACTCACCCTAGTCCTGAGTTAGGGAAGGCAAAGGCAGCTGCAAGGAGTAGTTTCCCTCCAAGGCTCCAGGGGGAGCAGGCCCTTAACTTGGTCAATTCAACCGACGCAGGATGGTGTATATATGGAGTGGAAGTGTAGAATGTTGTTACCGCGAATGATGGAATGTTCGTATTCTGACCAATCTAAGGCACTCATACACTTATGTCTACAAGGCACCAATGCAGACTATTGGACTCAAGAATGTCAATCCTCTTTGGATAAGGTTAAAACTATGTTTTCTACTTCACCTATCCTAGTATTGCCTTCTAAGGATAAGACATTTATTCTTCGTAGTGACGCTTCATCCACAGGGATTGGAGCAGCACTAATGCAAGAGTACTCTAAAACTCTGCATCCTGTGATGTATATTTCTCGAAAATTAAATGCCGCAGAGAAGATTTACTCGGTCCTAGACCGTGAATTATTGGCTATGGTTTGGTCAATCCTTAAACTTCAAAGATTTCTTCTTGGCGCGCATTTTATTGTGGAAACTGACCAGAAAGCTCTTACGGCTATTCAGAGTAAAAATCTGAAGAGCGCTAGATCAACGCGATACGCGATTGCTCTTCAGCCGTTTAATTTTTCGGTGCGAGCTATCCGTGGGTCAGAAAATGTGATGGCAGATATCACTGACAAACAACATTTTTCTTTCTTATATAAGAATAAGTGTTCTTAGGTCAGTTTCTTGCGCTGATTTCAAATCTGAAATCCGTTTATCTCTATCACGTCGGGTTCTTAAGATATTTGTGAATAAATATATTTTTGGGAAACCGTTATTTGCTCCGTTTCATTTTTACTATATAACTTATTAAAAATTAATAAAAAGCAACATAATTCTACTTTTTATACTGCTAAAAGATGCATGACATATGTTACGCGATTCTTCAAATAGTTACTGTATTTTGAAATAATTCTGAGCAAAATATGGCTTCTAGAAGTTGTAGAAATTCGGCTGATCTGTTCTGTTACGTGTGCAGATATTTTACCGATCGTGTTGACCAGAAAAACTTTACACCATTACTAAAGAAAGCATATGAACTTTATTTCGATTCGAAAGTTGATGATGCAAATAAATCTTGGTAGCCAAATGCAGTTTGTTCGATACATTGGCAGGTTGGTTACGAAAATCGCCGAAGCATAAGTCGATGCCTTTTGGAGTGCCAGTAATATGGCGTGAACATACAAATCACACTACTGATTGTACTTCTGCTTGACAAATATCCATGGTTTCACTTTTAAAACTAGAAAGTCTGTGGTTTATTCAAATATTGAATTGGTTTCGAAACCAGTGCCTCATGATCCAATCACGTGTCCGATCCAAGTACCACCAGAACATAATCCGTTGGACGTGAATGAACCATCAGAAAGTGATAGTTTACCTGCATTAGAAACTAATTCTGACTCAGATTACATACCGGTGAATGATAGTGTTTACTTAATTAACCATTCAGGACTTTCAGATCTAATACGTGATCTCGCTCTTACCAAAGGACAAGCGGAATTACTCGGTTCGCGACTCAAAGAATGGAATCTTTTAGCGCCCAATACTCCGATATCTAAATTTCGTCATAGACACAGAGAACTTGTTCAATACTTTGAGATGGATGATGACATTTGCTATTGCAAAGATGTAAACGGTCTAATGGTGCACCTCGGTCATGAGCACATAGTCAACGAATGGCGACTTTACATCGATTCTTCCAAGACTAGTCTAAAAGCCGTGTTATTGCATAACAGAAATTTATTTTCATCAATTCCAGTCACCTACTCTGTTCATATGAAAGAAACTTATGACAATATGGCTATACGTTTGGAAAAAATAAAGTACAATGACTACCAATGGCGGATTTGTGGAGACCTAAGGTCATTGCAATTCTCACGGGCATGCAGACTGGGTATACTAAATTTTGTTGCTTCCGATGTGAATGGGACAGCCGCAACAGACAGGAACATTATGCAAGAAAGGTGTGGCCTATCCGGGATCATATGCAGCTCGGGCATAAAAATGTAATACACGAGCCATTAGTTAACAAAGACAGCTTCATTTTACCACTGTTACATATAAAGTTGGGGCTCATGAAGAATTTTGTAAAAGCGTTAGATAAAACGAGCAAAGCTTTCACTTATCTTCGAGAAAAGTTTCCGCAATTTAGCGATGCAAAGATAAAGGAAGGTATCTTTGTAGGACCTCAGATTAGGAAAGTTATTGCAGACAAACAATTCGAGAACTTGTTACATGGTAGTGAACTTCGCGCATGGATGGCATTCAAATCGATCGTCGATAACTTTCTGGGAAATCACAAATCTGTTGACTATGTTGCATATTGTTAAGCAGTGCATAGATGCATACAGAATTATGGGCTGTAACATGTCCCTCAAAATCCATTTGCTCGATTCACATCTTGACTTTTTCCCTGACAACCTTGGCGAAGTCAGCGATGAACATGGAGAACGATTCCATCAAGATATCGCCGTAATGGAGTCACGTTATCAAGGACGGTGGAGTGTGACCATGCTTGCCGATTATTGTTGGATGCTTCATCGCGATGTATTGCCATTCACCGACGAAAGTCGATGCTTCATCGCGATGTTGTACGCGTTGTTAAAAAACATCCATTTCTAGAGATCCCGACCTGATAGAGAAAAACGGTTTGCAGATTTAAAAACAGCGCATTAAAATTGACCAGAAAAACATAGAAATGTTAGAGAAAGAAAAAAAAATTTTTTTTTTGTTAGTCAGTGTATTTTGTCTAGATGCCCACATGATTCATAACTGTTAAATTATATGCCTAACTTTGCTACAGTTGTTCCTATGTTGAAATGTGTACACATATGTAATATATCATATATTGATTGTAACACTACTTAGCGGTTCATTGATGTTTATTCACCGCTGATCTTTCAATGTTTTTTCGTCTTCGATGATCATGATGTTAAGATATCTAAGATGACATTTATGTATAAACTGATGTAGAAAGTGTGGCATTGCCAGTATTGTAGTATGCGTTGGTGACACCTCTCTGGAAATATTTATACTTAGAGAAATACTTTCTCTTAGTTCATGAAATATATTCTCAATGCTTATCATCTGCGCATTGTTATTGGTGCGTTGTGAGCCTATTGTATGTTGCTCCTAGATGTATTTCAAAAAAAAAAAGTACCATTTTTTTTTCCCGAGGGGTGTGGTAATCTGTTGCGTGCATATTTTGACGCACATATTACAAAAATACGATATGGCTATTTAATATGGAAAATATATATACATTCATTCATTTGTGTATGAAAATGCTTTCTATGGTAAAGCTAGATAATTCATGATTGATTTACACTTTTGATTATAGGAGTGATCGTTCTTGATATTGATTCGGCGCATGGATTGAATTCATGTCCGTCCTTATTTGTTCGGGCCGGAAAATAGATTAATTTTACTTGTTATGTTTATGGCCTGAATTCATATGTATTACATATTATTAGTACAAGTAGAATCAGTCCTGTATTGTATATTTTGGATGGGTAGGCAGGACTATATTCTTTCCATGCCGCTCTAGCGGAAGTATGGGTTGTCTTAACAAGTCGTGATGAGTTCCGATTTTCCACCTACAATGGCGGGTCACGCAGATTTAAGGGCTGGTACGTTCTAAAGTAAAAAATGATTTATGAAGTGATTTCTTCTGTAGGAGATTGTGTCTCTACAAGAGTATAGTGTTAGAGACTCCCCTCATGTACTGTATTATGTGCTATTCGGACTCCAGGTAAATCCAGACCCCTTTTGATGATCTCCTTATGGTTAGACCTAGATGAGGCAACGTATTTTCGTGCATCGTTGGTCGGTTACCTAGATATTGTTATAGATGACAGGTTCCATCAGCGCTTATGTCTTCATGAAGTAACCTTCTGACAAAGGGACTGTATGGTAACTCTAAGAAATTATACTTATTGAAGTTTGGAATCAACTTTGGCTGATGATTATTCTCCTACTGGGCGAGTGAGTGAAAGCTCAGGGAAGGAGGCCATCTTTGTATTTCTGTCATCATTTTTGGATCACTGTCCAGAGAACGGGTCGTGTATCTTACTATTCGGACAGTGGCATGGAGATCTCATTTAGATGAAAACCCCTTACCGTGGTTTCATAGTATGATATAAACTTTGAACATAAAGCAACTTAAGAACTTAGCAAGGGAAAGAAGGTTCGCCCATCGAACTCTTCAGTTGCTTACCGATCCACCTTCACTGACGCGTTTAGTCAGATAGGGGATGCGGCCAGAATGTATAACAACATTGACTGATATTTTTGTACTACCCATTATATGTGAATGTGCCATGACATGGGATCTACTATTTATGCCTGCAGATTGATGTGTCAACATGTACTCATGATTTATTCGTTCTGTCCCAGTATGTGCGTCTAAATAAACTGTGTGAAAAGATTCCAGCAGTCTGCATTGGTGCCTTGTAGACATAAGTGTATGAGTGCCTTAGATTGGTCAGAATACGAACATTCCATCATTCGCGGTAACAACATTCTACAATTCCACTCCATATATACACCATCCTGCGTCGGTTGAATTGACCAAGTTAAGGGCCTGCTCCCCCTGGAGCCTTGGAGGGAAACTACTCCTTGCAGCTGCCTTTGCCTTCCCTAACTCAGGACTAGGGTGAGTTACCCATTTACAGCGGGGTAGACCGGAGCATGCCTGATATCAACAACTCTGTACACTACAGTGGACATATACAGTAGTGGCAAGTCAACAACAAACAGATACTTTACAGTTACAGTAATAGAAATAGCCACTTTATAGTGATAACCAGTAGACACTCTACAATATATGTATATATATATATATATATATATATATATATATATATATATATATATATATATATATATATATATATATATATACGATATATTACCACGTAAATATTGATATGTGAAAATTGCTAAATGGATGTCCAAGTCATTTGAGGCTGGCAACCTCATCATATAGAATGGTGAATTGCTAGTTTCTTAACGAGAACTAAAAAACATAGGTAGTCTCAAGTTCCATATGGAGCAGAGAGGGAAAGATGAAAGAAATGATGTACATTCTAATTATAATATTTCATTGACAAACCAGTGTAAATGTCTATTTAAACATATGCACTTTAAAATTAATGAAAGTTTCACAGCTTTTCAAATAGTGTAGATGTTAATGAAAACATATTCACTCTATATTGTGAACATTTTCCAATCAGTGTAAATGTTAATGTAAACATATTCTATCTATACTATTAACCTTTTCAATTGAATGTAAAGTAAATATAAAGCTATTCAATTTAAATGTAAAGAAAGTTACCTCTCGAGGGATTTAGTTTAATTCTCATCGAGGGTAAAGTCTGAGGTAGATGGGATAGTGGAATAGGTGAAAGGGACACACAACTATGAGTCGGAAAACGCAATACTCAGGAAAGCGTTTTGTTTCTATTCTTTAACCATAGTTGTTGGTGGTACCAGTTGAGGGTACTATTTCTGGAACAATAAGGGAAAAGTGGCCTGAGCTTAAAGACGAGGAACCAACTTCGTAGACACTCCCTGACATTTCTGGGAACGTGCTGCGCCCTACAGTCTGGACCAGAGACGCGAGAACTCCAGTGACCAATCTGCACAGAACCCAAAAAACCCAGCGGGAGAAGAAACTACCATTGGCAGCTAAGTAAAACCTATAAGCTGCCAAGTGGCTTCTTACATAAAATAACCAGTCCATCACAACAGTGATGATATTTTTCCTGATCAATCATTATTCATTTTTTGTAAAACTGTTAAAACTTAAATGATTATTAAATTTGATATTTGTAATTATACAAATTTAACTTCGATTTAATCATTTTGAATTTACTGCATGTTTGTCTCAGTCAATTTACTAAATACACTATAAACAGAGCTATACTACAATAATAAGAATGCCACTGAGTAAATCCGGGTGGGGGCTTGAACGAGCTGAAATTAATAATTGCCTAATTCTTCATTAAAGGCGCAGACCGATTTAAGTTAATTGCCCTGCCAATGCAGCGTTTTTCTTGACTTCGGAAACATCTTATGAACATTCGCTTGAGATAGAAGCACCATTATCCTTCTATCTACAACTCTGCCAAGAGTAATCTTGTGCGAAGGTAGACACCTTTGATGCCCCATATTAGATACTCTTGAGTTTTGGCCATTGTTGGACCACTACCGCAAAGCAAGGGAGGCAAATCCGTGACAAGGTCGTTAGTTTTCACAGGCAACGCGGAAAAGGTACATTCAATCCGGTAGTGGTGGGGGTGGAGGGAGGGGGGGGGGTGAGGGGGGAGGAATACAACAGTTTTAAATGCCGTCGTGAAAGGGAAAGTTAGAAATATCTCAAGCTTTAAAATGGCTTCTTTTACCTCCTCGGTCAGTTAGAGATCTCCCTATTCTTCGCCTGGGACTCAACGGTAGATTGTTATCGATCTGTGGCCTCACCTTGCTGCAATCTATCTCTCTTGCCCATACACACTGAAGACGGCATACATTTGTTGAAGACCTATGCACCTTGGGGAGCTGAAGGCGATGATGATGATAATGATGAAGATAATGAAAATGATGATGATTATGATGATTAAATCATTTTAGTATAAGATTAGTAAGATCTTAGATGAATATAATCTTTAAAAAACACCATAAGAGTACTAAACAATTGAATTAGAAGAAAGAAATTCGGGGTCTGTAGTAAATCACCAGAATTTGTAATTTCAACGAAAAAAAAGTGTTTGATGTATACTATTTTAAAAAACACTAGTACAGTAGAACTCCGATTATCTGAACACCAGTGATCCGAACATCCAGTTAACTGAATCATCAAACCCAAAGTACGTTGGTACCGTCTCTGACGTAAGTAACTGTTGCGTGTTCTTTTGTGATTTTGTATAGTATAATATGGTATGATATGGCCAAGGTCAATGTTTCACGAACAGCAGCAACAACAACTGGTACAATGAGTCCAGATAAGGCTGTAGCATCTCACACGATTTATTCACAGTTTACATACGACAGGCTCCATCAATAGATATATAATGACGAGTAATAACACTGACAAACAACATTTTTCTTTCTTATATAAGAATAAGTGTTCTTAGGTCAGTTTCTTGCGCTGATTTCAAATTTGAAATCCGTTTATCTCTATCACATCGGGTTCTTAAGATATTTGTGAATAAATATATTTTTGAGAAACCATTATTTGCTCCATTTCATTTTTACTATATAACTTATTAAAAATTAATAAAATGCAAAATAATTCTACTTTTTATACTGCTAAAAGATGCATGACATATGTTACGCTATTTTTCAAATAGTTACTGTATTTTGAAATAATTCTGAGCGAAATATGGCTTCTAGAAGTTGTAGAAATTCGGCTTATCTGTTCTGTTACGTGTGCGGATATTTTACCGATCGTGTTCACCAGAAAAACTTTACACCATTACTAAAGAAAGCATATGAACTTTATTTCGATTCGAAAGTTGATGAATCTTGGAAGCCAAATGCAGTTTGTTCGACTTGTGCAAATACATTGGCAGGTTGGTTACGAAAATCGCCGAAGCATAAGTCGATGCCTTTTGGAGTGCCAGTAATATGCCGTGAACCGACACATCACGCTACTTTATTGATTGCTACTTCCGCTCGACAAATATCCATGGTTTCACTTTTAAAACTAGAAAGTCAGTGGTTTATCCAAATATTGAATCGGTTTCGAAACCAGTGCCTCATTATCCAATCACGTGTCCGATCCCAGTTCCACCAGAACAATATCCGTTGGACGTGAATGAACCATCAGAAAGTGATAGTTTACCTGCTTTAGAAACTAATTCTGACTCGGATTATAAATACCGGTGAATGATCATGTTTCACTTAATTAACCATTCAGAACTTTCAGATCTAATACGTGATCTCGCTCTTACCAAAGGACAAGCGGAATTACTCGGTTTGCGACTCAAAGAATGGAATCTTTTATCGCCCAATACTCCGATATCTAAATTTCGTCATAGTCACAGAGAACTTGTTCAATACTTTGAGATGGATGATGACATTTGCTATTGCAAAGATGTAAACGGTCTAATGGTGCACCTTGGTCATGAGCACATAGTCAACGAATGGCAACTTTTCATCGACTCTTCCAAGACTAGTCTAAAAGCCATGTTTGTTGCATAACGGAAATTTATTTTCATCAATTCCAGTCGCCTACTCTGTTAATATGAAAGAAACTGATGACAATATGGCTATACTTTTGGCAAAAAATAAAGTACAATGACTACCAATGGCGGATTTGTGGAGACCTAAAGGTCATTGCAATTCTCACGGGCATGCAGACTGGGTATACTAAATTTTGTTGCTTCCTACGTGACTGGGACAGCCGCCACAGACAGGAACACTATGCAAGAAAGGTTGTGGCCTATCAGGGATCGTATGCAGCTCGGGCATAAAAATGTAATACACGAGCCATTAACAAAGACAGCATCATTTTACCACCGTTACATATAAAGTTGGGGCTCATGAAGAATTTCGTAAAAGCGTTAGATAAAACGAGCAAAGCTTTCACTTATCTTCGAGAAAAGTTTCCGCAAGTTAGCGATGCAAAGATAAAGGAAGGTATCTTTGTAGGACCTCAGATTAGGAAAGTTATTGCAGACAAACAATTCGAGAACTTGTTACATGGTAGTGAACTTCGCGCATGGATGGCATTCAAATAGATCGTCAATAACTTTCTGGGAAATCACAAATTTGTCGACTTTGTGCATATTGTTAAGCAGTGCATAGATGCATACTTAATTATGGGCTGTAACATGTCCCTCAAAATCCATTTGCTCGATTCGCATCTTGACTTTTTCCCTGACAACCTTGGCGAAGTCAGCGATGAACATGGAGAACGATTCCATCAAGATATCGCCGTAATGGAGTAACGTTATCAAGGACGGTGGAGTGTGACCATGCTTGCCGATTATTGTTGGATGCTTCATCGCGATGTACCACATGCCATTCACCGACGAAAGTCGACTGCAAAGAAATTCAAGCCTAAGCCTACATAACTGTTATACTTCTTGTACGAATGATGTTGTAATACTTCTTCTTCTTCTTCTTCGTTCGCCCTGAAAAGGACGGTGGTTGCGTTGTGTCTGTTTATATGGCCAAGGTCAATGTTTCACGAACAGCAGCAACAATAACTGGAGTAATGAGTCCAGATAAAGCTGTAACATCTCACACGCTTTATTTACAGTTTACATACGACAGGCTCCATCAATGGATATAAAATGATGAGTAATAATCATTGCAAACAAGGCCAACTGCAATGGGCCATCTCCTACATGAAGTATGTGCAATATACCGTCATCAAGTCCTATGTCCACGATGCGATCATTTTTTAATACTAGTGTCAAATATCAATCAAAGAATGTCATGAAACTTCACTATCAGTTCACACATTAATCTCTGGCATTCCTCATATCAAACATTTTCTGTGCAGGTACATACAGCAGCGGACACTAGGCATAAGAGCAAGCGCTCACATACACACGTCGTGACACTTTTAGAACACTGGCGAAAGTCCGTTAGCAGAAGTTAACTAACGTCTGCTCTGCACGCGCGTCTGCGTAATTATTTCATGTGACGTCATTTTAATATATATAGTTCAAGAGGTTACTCCATTTGATCACAGCGACGTTCCAAACTAATGAACGCGTCGCGGTGTGCAAAGGGAACAATGGCGGACAAAGTAGAAATTAATTAATTGAAAAGAAGGAGGAAATCAGGCACGAAAATTACCGAGTTATGGTTTCGTGGGAAGCAACAACGTTCGACATTAAAAATCAAAGTGAGTGAATTCTTCAATTTATTTGTGTGTTAGAAGGTGAAAAGGTAATTCTGGTGGAAAAACAATGAAAAAGGCTAACGGATACAAAGGTTTTTTTTTTTTAATTTAAAAAATAACATCCACATAAAACCTCAGAACAAAGGCAGCTCTAATGTTTAATAAAGACTAATTAACAACATTTTTTTTTTTCGTGGATAAGAGTGCTTATTTCCTTAATCCAGTTATCCGAAATTTTGATTATCCTTATACCCACAGTCATGAATTAACTCGGATAATTGGAGTTCTACTGTGCAAGGTTTAGTCTTTGCATCATGAATTAAGCTTAAAATAACTTGTTTTCAGTCTGTACAGAAGGGGAAAAGTTGGGTCAAGTTTTCCAGGTTATTCCTCTTTTGAAGAAATCAATCTGTAATCTTCTAGCTGAATGGGTTAATAATCGACATCTGTACACAGTTCTTGACCTGTGTTTCTTGTGACTAATGTTAAGTGGATGACACACATCTCGCTGGTCGCTGGAGAGTTATAATTCACGGGTATTAATTTTATGTCGTGAGAAATCGTAAGGTAATTATGTGCTGTGGTTTTATTTGAGGTAAGGAGGATAGCGTGATAGGGGCAATAAATGTTTGTTCTGATAATTGTTTTTAAATAAACGTTAGATAATCGTGCAGAATTACAACATACATGTTTGTAGTTGCGACCCAGTTTGATTGCTCCCGAAAGTGAGTTTTCTGTTAAAAGTAAGTTGATAGTGTGGTGATTAACTGTATGTAGCACCTCGCCTCAAGGTAAAAGATTCGATATTTGACTTTGATTTAGATCCTCTGAGCTTCAGAGTGGCAGAGTGGTTAGAACTTTGGCCTTTCGCAGCAAAAGTACCGGCTTCATGTCACAGTGGCTTCATGCTTCAGTACACTCAACTGTAAATAGGTACCTGACTTTGCTCTTGAGTTAGGGAAGACGACGGCAGTGGGGAAAGGAACTTTGGACCTTACCTCTCGAAACTGGACCTAGTATAGTGAAGTCTCTAACATTTAATTCCCCTAGCAGTATCTGCTATTGGACAACGTTTATCTTTATCTAGTTGACGTATTTCTGAACTTACATCTGTAGTGCCAGGATTTGTTAAGTGGGATCGCTTTGACCAAAAGTAGCAGATCACCAGTGGCGTATCCTGGTAATGCGAGCTAGGCGTGCTGCTACTTAAAATGAATATGTACGCCTACTATTTAACTTCTTCCCCTCTTAATTTAAAAACCAACTATATTCAATTACGCAACGATAGTTATTAGGGGTATATGTCAATTATCTCCGAAATACTAATTACTTAACTTGAAACTCACTGTCACTGTAATAATCTGCATTCCCGGCAACTAACAAAAATTAATCACAAAAAACGCGGGACGGACACAACCGATTTTTACAACCCGAGAGCTGCTAGGCCCACCGCACGCATGTTCGTATTGTATTGACGTATCTGGCCTTTGACCCCGCTCCAATCAAACCAGTGTTCAGGCGTGAATCCGAAACGAGCCGCACGCATCGTGACGGAATTACCCGAGAAACTTCGGGCGATTGCTACCAATTAGTAAAAACTGCACTATAAATAGCGCCTGGGGAAACGGAAACTAGATTATACTCGTAGATTCTATGCGGGAAAATCCGTTATCCTGGTGCGTGCGGTCCGAAAGAAGAACATTAGAAGAGAAATATTTTATAGAATAATAAATTAAATTTTTATTTTCCTTCGGGCATAGGTGTGCGCAGCACGCACAGCACACATAGAGAATACGCCACTGCAGATCACCAGAACCATTAGATAAGAATTCTCAGTGCAGATGATGACACCAGACACCCGAAAAGTTAGTTAAATTGGTTGAGTGTCCATTCAAGATTCAGTCTCGCAGTGAGACGATGGCACCTCCTGAATGTTCCTTGGTTCGATTCCCCGTGAACCTATCACTTATATTTTGTTTCTGTTGTCTGGTGTCTCCTACTTTCTGTTTTACGAATGCTTATTATTTAACTATATTTATTTATTTACTACTCACAGGCCGTAGGTTTCCCTCAGTATGTGTTTGCTTTTATTATTATTTTTTTGCAGGAAGCCTGCGAAAAATACATGCTCCTGTATTATCTGGCTCTGTAGCTGCTCTGTAGCAATTTGTTTTATAATATGAGGTTGCCCACTCCCTGCACAATCTCACACTAGTCGCTTTTTTACGGCTTGTATGAGGGAGAATATAGTCCCACTATTTCTTTGTGTCTCGAGGGACCCCGAGGAACTACGCGCGACAGGTATGTTCTAATCGTGTTTCAACACCTGTGGTTCGCCACTGACCAAGAGTTACTACTTTAGATTGCGGAGATCTACTTTATAACTCTAAAGCTCAGTAAAGATCTACTTTATAACTCTAAAGCTCAGTAAAGATCTACTTTGATAAAACCATGACCATTTTCAGGTTTCAAAGATTTAGAATCCGGAATAAGTGGTGCCGTGTGGTAACTTTCATCGCAGCTGGGTGATCCGTTTACAACAGTTCCATTAACAGAGTGGTGGGCAATTCAAACTAAATGATATTTTAATGAATGTTATAAATTTGTTGATATTTTAACAAATGTTAACTTCACTTCAAACTTGTTGACAATTCACCGAATGTTAAATTCACTTCAAACTAAACGATATTTTATCGAATGTTAACTTTATGTCAAACTAAATGATATTTTACCGAATGTTAACTTCATTTCAAACTAAATTATATTTTACCGAATGTTAACTTCATTTCAAACTAAATTATATTTTACCGAATGTTAACTTCATTTCAAACTAAATGGTATTTTACCGAATGTTAACTTCATGTCATACTAAATTATATGTTACCGAATGTTACCTTCGTTTCAAACTAAATGATATTTTACTCAATGTTAACTTCACTTCAAATTAAATGATTCTCTACAAAATGTTAACTTCATTTCAAACTAAATATTTTACCGAATGTTAACTTCGCTTCAAATAAACAATCGTTTCCTATCTTATGCAGTTCACTTGCTTGATGTCACGTGGTACGTTGTGAAAGTACGTGCAGACATGGGGGGACAACTTACTTTTAAGTGCCGGAAGGAAACGAGTAGCCCGCAACTTACCTAAATGAAAAATTCTTTTTTTTTTGTCATCCTCAGCCTAGAGATCTACCAAATGGTCACCTGGGATCTAACTGTAGACCAAGATAGATCGTTTGTTGACCACTGAGTTATAAGGTTGATGTTAATGATGGTCACCTGGGATCTAACTGTAGACCAAGATAGACCATTTGTTGACCACTGAGTTATATGATTGATGTTAATGATGGTCACCTGGGATCTAACTGTAGACCAAGATAGACCGTTTGTTGACCACTGAGTTATATGATTGATGTTAATGATGGTCACCTGGGATCTAACTGTAGACCAAGATAGATCGTTTGTTGACCACTGAGTTATATGATTGATGTTAATGATGGTCACCTGGGATCTAACTGTAGACCAAGATAGATCGTTTGTTGACCACTGAGTTATATGATTGATGTTAATGATGGTCACCTGGGATCTAACTGTAGACCAAGATATTCCGTTTGTTGACCACTGAGTTATATGATTGATGTTAATGATGGTCACCTGGGATCTAGCTGTAGACCAAGATAGATTGTTTGTTGACCACTGAGTTATATGATTGATGTTAATGATGGTCAGCTGGGATCTAACTGTAGACCAAGATAGACCGTATGTTGACCACTGAGTTATAAGGTTGATGTTAATGATGGTCACCTGGGATCTAACTGTAGACCAAGATAGATCGTTTGTTGACCACTGAATTATATGATGGATGTTAATGATGGTCACCTGGGATCTAACTGTAGACCAAGATAGATCGTTTGTTGACCACTGAGTTATATGATTGATGTTAATGATGGTCACCTGGGATCTAACTGTAGACCAAGATAGATCGTTTGTTGACCACTGAGTTATAAGATTGATGTTAATGATGGTCACCTGGGATCTAACTGTAGACCAAGATAGATCGTTTGTTGACCACTGAGTTATATGATTGATGTTAATGATGGTCCCCAACTGATGGTACTTTTGTCTTTGTGGCTAAATTTGCCGCATATTTTGCGCTGGTAAATTTCGCAGGTGACTTTACATGACTGGTAATTTGAAGAAAAAAAACCTATCGACATTCTAAATGCATGTGTAGTAAGTTTAAAGCGTTTATATGCGACATATTTTATGCACGAAAAAAAATTTACCCTTTCCAATATCTGATGTTCTCTTTTTATGTAGAAAGTTCTCGACTTCACTGCATCCAGCTGAAGTATTTATAATACCCTGCACTTTTGACAACCGGTAATAACCTCGACGTAGCAATCTTAAGATTCGGCAGTTGTTGATTTTTTTCTCACTAATTGTAAGCGTTTCAACTCGATAAAATAGCGCATTGGTAAGGTGCGTCAGTGGTACTATAATTTATGGTATATGATGAACGGTGGCTTTGACATTTCATGCTCCAGTTAAAAGACGCTAAAGGATACACAAAGAAATACATCCAGGGATACAAAATTAAGCAGATAATAGAAGAATGAAAAGATAATCAAGACACAACCGATGGAGACAACTCTACACATACCGGATCCCTTGTTGTTCCTTGTACCATCATTTATTTCCTTTGTAGTGGTATTGATGGTATTGTATGATGATGATGGTACTACGTGTAAATTGTATGAGGCCAGCTGTGAAGGCTCCTGAGATAAAATGTAATTGAGAATTGTCAGAAGGCCTTTCTTGCTACCACTACGACCTCACACTTAATTTTTTTTATTGAATGTAGCTGCGTAAAGTGTCTAGGGTAATGATGTGTACTGTGGTGTGATAGTTATAAATATACCCATAGATATTTAACAAGACTAATAAGATTAACAAGTGTTAAAATACACTGAACTAACTCACGTGTATAAAGTTTTTGATATAATTATATTACATTTATTTGTTCTGGATCAAGTTTTATTTTGACCAGAACTTGTTTTAAAAGAAGGATTTAAAATTTATAAAAATTATGCATGGAATGTTACATAATAAAAGCAAAAGAGTGTACATATTTAAGTACTTGAATAGTTAGTTTTATTAAAATGTTCAGGTAGTCAGCGACTAGGGCGGATATTTATTGTCTGAGCTGTTGGGGTGGTCTCATCACACCTGTCTATATTGACTACACAGTGTCCAGAAAATGGAGGGAATTTTTATGGGGTATCTGCAACTAAATAGGGTTGGTGAATATCCAGCAGACCAGAGGCTCACTCATCTGGTATTTGTAGCTCTGGTGCTGAAATCAGGTGGTCCCACCTCTCCGTGCTGGCGGGCAATAACGGTGGTCCCTGTCACAAGCACTGCAAAGATACACTTGAGTAAATCACCACCCGAGTAGATACTTCTTCGTTGACGACAGAAACTCGCAGCTCTGCAATCAAAGTATGGGCCATGTGTCAAAATCTATTCTCTACCCACGTCTGGACACCACACTGACACAACAACCACATTATACAGACAGGTCAGATCTCTCTGACCAAACAGCACAGTTACCATGGTGGGTTTACATCCGATAGATCCTCCCAGACTATAGATTCTGAAAAATAATTATTAGTTTTCTACCCTAAAAGAGGATAGGTAATATGTTTCCTTATTCTCAACTCTTGATCTGTCTTGCATAATCCTTGCTGGTGTTTAGGTACATTGTTAGTCCCTAGACCCTGACTTGGGCGGGGGGTCTAGAGCAAGATCCCTACTTGTTTGTAAGGCTAGATTATGATATGGCAGTATCAAATCACTCGAACATGAAACAATATTCAAAATATATAAAGAAATAATTTCAATCTTACCAGATTATGAATAATTAACACAGAAGTGCTAGCAAAACTCAGCTGAGCTGCTGGCTATAGGATGGCGTCCCTAAATTTAACTCACTGTCTTTCATATGGGAAAACACCACACTTTAAAATCTGTGTCTAACACTGAACAATTATTGAAGAATGACCCCAAATGCGCTCTGAGCGCTAATAATATGATTGTCTGTGGCCAATCACTGCCGAGGTTTATTTTTAATTTCAAATTTCCTCACTAAAGTCATTTCAGTCAAGCTTCAGTCACGTATGGATGGTTATCTGTTAGTCTGTCCGTCTCTACTTGTGTTTCTACAAAATTGTGCTCGATTTTTGACCCAACCGTTCTCTCCCCTTCAAATTTTTGTTGTAAAAAGTTATATTTAGACACAGCTACCACCAATGTCCCTTCACTTCTATGCCAAGTAAATTTGAACATCTGTGTCCAAGGTCGTGTTTTTGTGTGCAAATAACGACGATAAGTTTAGATCAATACAGTCTGTGGCTGATGTAAACTACACTGTCTTTTGTCATTATTTTCAATATTATCTATCCGTCTGTAAAATTAAGACCATATTAGTTCACTGCTCAGAATAGGCCATCTGGCCAGCTAATTTTTATATTCCTAACATTAATATTAAGAAAAATTTACTTTTTAAATTTTGTAATTTTTTTCAGACATCTGCGTTCTTCCGCTCAAATTCAAATCAAGCGCTTGGTATCGCAAAACGTCCAATTCCGTACCTCGTGTCAATTTGGGGGACGTGAATTTTTTTACTTTCATCCATTCCCCCTCCCCCCCCCCCCCCCCCCCAATTGCGTCTCTTTAGCCTTTCCAGTCATATTTTTTTTTTCCTTTTGATACTCCCGTTCCCCTCCGGTCTAGCAAGTCAAAAAAAAAGAAAGGTTTATGGGGATGATGACCCGCGGTCTAGGCGATCATGTACATCAGCAGCCTACGCATTATGTTTTTTATCCTTAAATGTTATCCTTGGAGGAATTTTACCGTTGTATCTCTGTCAATTTCACTACACATCTCCCCACCTGAAAACATGCCTATGGCAAGTTCCAAAACCAGCGATACACATAGGTAAAATTACTCCTCCCGTCTGCCATTACTCTAATTTTGATCACAGGGGTGCCGACTGAGGAAATCTGCACCGACATTCAATTTGCCTGGGATATATTGGATACTAAACTGATAAGGTTGAAGCAATAAAGACCACCTCAGCAATCTTGCGTTTTCATGCTTAGCCTGAGACAAGAACACGAGAGGCTGATGATCCGTCTCCACCACAAATGTCCTACCATACAGATAGATTTGAAACTTCTTTATTGCCCAGATTAATGCTAAACATTCTTTTTTCGCTTGTGGAGTATCCTTGTTCCGCCTTATTCAATTTGCGGCTTGCATAAGCGACTGGTTTAAGTTCCCCATCAGGTGAAGATGATCTTTGCAACAAAGCCCCTCCTAGTCCCACATTACTTGCATCGGTTCTTAAGACAAAGTCCTGTGTCAAATCAGGCAGTTTGAGAATAGGCTTGCTAGTGAGTTTTTTCCTTTAACTCTTGGAACGCTAGTTCACATTGTGCAGTCCAAATAATTTTATCTGGAAGTCCCTTGCGAGTCAGATCAGTCAGAGGAGCACAAATGGCGTTAAAATTTTTGATGTATTTCTGATAAAATCCGCATAACGACACGAATGATCGCACGTCCTTTTTGGTTTGCGGCCTAGGTGCTCTCTGCAGTTTTTCCAAGTTCTTAGGATCAGGGGTCATATTACCCTGATATACAGTGTGCCCCAAGAATTCCAACTCTTTGCATCCAATACAACATTTTGTTGGCCTAGCAGTTAAGTTCGCCTCCCGAAGTCTATCAAACAACATCTCCAGAGCTTCAATGTGTTCTTCAAATGTCTCTGTGGCGACGAGAATATCATCCATGAAATTTGTGATACATGGGTTATTCAGGGGGTCCAACAATTTTCGCATCATCCTTGAAAACACACTCGGAGCATTTTTCAGTCCGAATGGTAGCATATTGAATTCATAATGTCCATCCGAAGTGCTAAAAGCCAAATAAGGTCTCACTTCAGGCTTCACTGGGATCTGGTAATAGCCTTTACTAAGATCCACCTTTGAAAAGTATTTTGCCTTGTTCAGTCTGGCAAATAGCTGTTTTGTGTCTGGTAATGGATCCACTTGTCCTTCTGTGACAGCATTCAGTTCCTGTAATCTATGCACAGTCTGTGTTCCCCAGACGGTTTCCTCAACAAAACGACACTAGAACTAAAAGATGATTCACTGTGCGAAATAATCCCCTCCTTCAATAAATAATCTATTTCTTCCTTTAATGCCTTCTCCTTCGCGAACGGAATAGAATAGGCTCTCATACAGATTGGGTTTGAGTCTACCAGTTTCATGTCATACTGTAGCAAATTTGTATGGCCTGGTTTATCTGTTAATACATCTGTATGTTCCTCCAGAACTTGTTGAACTCTCTCCCTCTGGTTTTTAGTCAGGTGCTTACTGACTTTTACCTGTGCTGCTGTTTCACAAGGATGTAATGGGTATTCATGTGAGGTGAGTGGTTCTTTTTGCATCTGGGTTGCAATAGCCAAGGTCAATAAGGGGGTGCTTTCCTGGAGTGGTCTGTCCAGATACTTCTTTAACAGGTTTACATGATAAACTTTTTCCTTCCCCTTTTTGTCAATTTTATAGTTTGTTCTAGACACCTTCTCTAGAACCGTATATGGACCTTGCCAACCAATTTGTAATTTATTCTGGCTTCCCGGTAGTAGAAGCAGCACCTTCTCTCCGACTGCCAGTTCCCTGTCCTTTGCCTTCCTATTAAAATATGCTGCATGTTTCTTCCTGGCTTGCTTCAAATTATCATTTGCCAGTTTCCATCCAGCTTTCAAACGAGTGGTCAGTTCGTTCACATATTGATAAGATGAGGTAACAGTCTCTTCCGCCTTCTCATCTGTCCAGGTCCTTAATAGCGCCTCTAATGGACCTTTTATTGGCCTCCCAAATAGCAGAGTTGCGGGAGCCATCCCGGTTGAACTATGTGGTACCTCCCGGTACGCAAACAATGCGGCGGGCAGGAATTGATCCCACAGATCCGGTTTTTCGTGTGCCAGCTTTCTCAGGATAGAAATGAGAGTCCCATTGAACCTCTCTACCTGGCCGTTCCCTTGTGGATGGTACGGACTACAATGAAAGTGCCTGGCTTGAAATAGCTTAAAAACTTCTTCCGTTAGTTTCCCCTTGAACTGAGAACCATTATCCGTCAAGATTTGATGCGGGAATCCTAATCGGGTAAATATTGTAAGTAGTGCCTCTGCTACATGTTTTGAATCAATTGATGGCAGGCTACCGCCTCTCCCCACATAGAACAAGTGTCCACCAGAGTAAGGATGTAACTGTTCCTCCTCTTGGTCCGAGTGAGAGGTCCTACAATATCCACTGCAACCCTCTCAAAAGGTGTTCCCACTATGGGCATTTCCCCTAGAGTTGCAGGGGCAGTCCAGTCCAGTGCTTTGGAGCTACCCTTTGACATTCTGGGCAGGATTTGACATATCTTTTTATATCCTCCGTTATCCCTGGCCAGAAGTAATGACAAGCTATACGCTGTCCTGTGGCGCTGATCCCCATGTGACCACTGAAGGGGATTGCATGTCCGAGTTCCATCACTTTCTCTCTATATGCAATGGGAAGAACCAGCTGGTTGTGACCATTTGTTCCAGTTCCGGCCTTCCTGTATAAGAGTTTGTTCTTCATGAAATATTCCCCTTGCTCGGAGGTGTGTGGCATTTGGGCAATTTTTTAAAACAGGGCTTGAGTGTCCTATCCTCAGCCTGCGCCTTCCTCATCTCCTCTGGATGAGCGTTTATAGGTTCACCTTCTTCCTCCTTCTTCTGTGACCTGGTCTGCACTGTCGCCATGATCACAGGTTTCTCGGGATTCCCCAAGAAGACGTATCTACACCCCAAGATTAGAGGGTAGATTGGTTCATCTATCACTGCTGCTCTGATTTCTCCTTCCACATAGCGAGTTTTCACCGTTATCCTTGCGATGGGAAGTGTCATGAGTGGTATGTCCTTAGTCGCCCCTTGTATTTCCACTGTTTCTTTGGTATACTGACTTGGGTCCACTAGGCTAGACTTCACAACTGAATCATAATCCAAACCTGTATCATAAAGGCACCTTATGGTGACCCCATTACAAATAACATCCTCACAAACTGGGGGGTGATAAGGTTCCTGTTGTCCCTTAGGATTAACCTTTAATCTTTGCGTCCCCGACTTCATTGCAGCAATGTTTGAAGGTTTCCTTCTACAAAATTCGGTGTTATGGTTATCCTTCTTGCACCATTTACACCATCTTTTCCTTGGTTCAACGGTTTTCTTTCATTGAACTTTTGGTCATTGAACTGTGAGTTTCTGTCGCGATAGTCATTTCTTGGCCGCTCAAAATTTGTCCTACCTTTATTTCCCTGCTCTCTATTATCAAATTTATTAAATTGCTGTGGAGCTTTAAAATTGTCTATGTGCTTCTTTTTAGCACCACTTACCTCTGCCTGGGCTGCCTGATACCTCTCAGCAACATTTAAAATTTCCCCCAACTTCTCTGCACCCTGTTCCATGAGAAATTTTCTCATGTCTGGAGCCATGGACTCTCTCAATTGCTCAATCATGATCATTTCTTTAAGATCTTGGGTCTTCCCCAGAGCCGTCCATTTCTCCAAATAGGTTTCTAGTCTGGCAGAGAATTGGTGGTATGTCTCCCCAGACAACAGTTTGGCATTTCTAAATCTCTTACGATAAAATTCACCATTCTTCTCGTACCTTAATAACAAAGCCTGCTTTAACATGTCATAATTGTCTTGGTCTTCCCTGTTCATTTTGGCAAATACTTCATAAGAAGCACCCCTCAATCCCTGTGATAGCTTTAAACTCCACCTCTCTCTCTCTAACCCATATGTAGTAGCTAATAACTCAAAACGTCCCAGGTACCCCTCTATGTCATCGTCTTTCTCAACAAAATGGTCTAAATGAAACCCCATAGCTGAGTTTGAGGCTCCCATACTGGGCGTAGCATCTGAGGCAAAAGGGCTGGCACCATTTTCAGGGGCCGGGCCTTGTAATTCCAGCTCCCTTAGTCGTAATTCGTGCTCCCTCTGCAACCTTCTATCTTCTGCCTCCCTTTCGGCAGTCAACCTTTTTTCTTCTGCCTCCCTTTGCTGTCGTTTTTCTTCTGCCTCAATCTGCAGCCTCTTAATTTCTCTATCAGCCTCAATTTGTAACCTCTTCTCTTCAGCTACCTTTCTATCTTCCCTTTCAATATATTTATCACATTCAGTCGTTACGTATTGAATTAAAATTTGACCATCCATCCCCATCTCCTTCGCAGTGAGCACAGCAGCTGATCTAAACTTTGCCAGCTCAGCCATACTTTTCAGACAATATAATAATATACAAGCTAAGTACTTCTTATGACTATAATCTAACTAATTCTAACTAACCAGTTAACTAATTAATTATTACTGGCTGTGAAGATTCACCAACTTTTATCTGCAGGGACACTTTTACTTTTAAAGGAAATTTTACAATTTATTTCCCTACTTTTATTTCTCCCACCAGGAGATCTTAATATTACTGTTGGGCTAATTATCCCTGGACAAGACCCCAATATATGTAGTGGTATTGATGGTATTGTATGATGATGATGGTACTACGTGTAAATTGTATGAGGCCAGCTGTGAAGGCTCCTGAGATAAAATGTAATTGAGAATTGTCAGAAGGCCTTTCTTGCTACCACTACGACCTCACACTTAATTTTTTTTTATTGAATGTAGCTACGTAAAGTGTCTAGGGTAATGATGTGTACTGTGGTGTGATAGTTATAAATATACCCATAGATATTTAACAAGACTAATAAGATTAACAAGTGTTAAAATACACTGAACTAACTCACGGGTGTAAAGTTTTTGATATAATTATATTACATTTATTTGTTCTGGATCAAGTTTTATTTTGACCAGAACTTGTTTTAAAAGAAGGATTTAAAATTTATGAAAATTATGCATGGAATGTTACATAATAAATGCAAAAGTGTACATATTTAAGTACTAGAATAGTTAGTTTTATTAAAATGTTCTGGTAGTCAGCTACTAGGGAGGATATTTATTGTCTGTGCTGTTGGGGTGGTCTCATCACACCTGTCTATATTGACTACACAGTGTCCAGAAAATGGTGGGAATTTTTATGGGGTATCTGCAACTAAATGGGTTGGTGAATATCCAGCAGACCAGAGGCTCACTCATCTGGTATTTGTAGCTCTGGTGCTGAAATCAGGCGGTCCCACCTCTCCGTGCTGGCGGGCACTAATGGTGGTCTCTGTCACAAGGACTGCACAGATACACTTGTGTAAATCACCACCCGAGTAGATACTTCTTCGTTGACGACAGAAACTCGCAGCTCTGCAATCAAAGTATGGGCCATGTGTCAAAATCTATTCTCTACCCACGTCTGGACACCACACTGACAAAACAACCACATTATACAGACAGGTCAGATCTCTCTGACCAAACAGCACAGTTACCATGGTGGGTTTACATCCGATAGATCCTCCCAGACTATAGATTCTGAAAAATAATTATTAGTTTTCTACCCTAAAAGAGGATAGGTAATATGTTTCCTTATTCTCAACTCTTGATCTGTCTTGCATAATCCTTGCTGGTGTTTAGGTACATTGTTAGTCCCTAGACCCTGACTTGGGCGGGGGGTCTAGAGCAAAATCCCTACTTGTTTGTAAGGCTAGATTATGATATGGCAGTATCAAATCACTCGAACATGAAACAATATTCAAAATATATAAAGAAATAATTTCAATCTTACCAGATTATGAATAATTAACACAGAAGTGCTAGCAAAACTCAGCTGAGCTGCTGGCTATAGGATGGCGTCCCTAAATTTAACTCACTGTCTTTCATATGGGAAAACACCACACTTTAAAATCTGTGTCTAACACTGAACAATTATTGAAGAATGACCCCAAATGCGCTCTGAGCGCTAATGATATGATTGTCTGTGGCCAATCACTGCCGAGGTTTATTTTTAATTTCAAATTTCCTCACTAAAGTCATTTCAGTCAAGCTTCAGTCACGTATGGATGGTTATCTGTTAGTCTGTCCGTCTCTACTTGTGTTTCTACAAAATTGTGCTCGATTTTTGACCCAACCGTTCTCTCCCCTTCAAATTTTTGTTGTAAAAAGTTATATTTAGACACAGCTACCACCAATGTCCCTTCACTTCTATGCCACGTAAATTTGAACATCTGTGTCCAAGGTCGTGTTTTTTGTGTGCAAATAACGATATGTTAGATTCAATGCAGTCTGTGGCTGATGTAAACTACACTGTCTTTTGTCATTATTTTCAATATTATCTATCCGTCTGTAAACTTAAGACCATATTAGTTCACTGCTCAGAATAGGCCATCTGGCCAGCTAATTTTTTATATTCCTAACATTAATATTAAGAAAAATTAACTTTTTAATTTTTGTAATTTTTTTCAGACATCTGCGTTCTTCCGCTCAAATTCAAATCAAGCGCTTGGTATCGCAAAACGTCCAATTCCGTACCTCGTGTCAATTTGGGGGACTTGAATTTTTTTACTTTCATCCATTTCCCCCCCCCCAATTGCGTCTCTTTAGCCTTTCCAGTCATATTTTTTTTCCCTTTTGATACTCCGTTCCCCTCCGGTCTAGCAAGTCAATTTTATGGGGATGATGACCCGCGGTCTAGGCGATCATGTACATCAGCAGCCTACGCATTATGTTTTTATCCTTAAATGTTATCCTTGGAGGAATTTTACCGTTGTATCTCTGTCAATTTCACTACATCCTTTGCTCTGTATATGAAACATGAAGGTACAACTGTTACTGGTAGCCTCACTGGAAGCCTCAACCCTGCATTCACACTCTTGTGTACTAGTGGTTTCTGTGGCACTGTTTTCACATCATGAGCTTGCCAGCCAATTCAAAATCGTAAATGCTTTTGCACGTCATATAAAAATGCTGAAGAAAATTATAAAATGACTAGCAATAACCCGTCAAATATGACGGGTTTTTAATTATAGTGTGCTGTTTCCGTTCCCGGATGAGCAGATAGAAGTACATTCTTAGAGTGTTTTTGGTTTCTTTCCATTATACAGTGTAATCAAACTGTTCATGAACACCGTCATTTTTTTAGTTGATTGTAACTATTTTCGGGAGAGTATATATAATAGAAACAATACAATTTTTCAACACGGTTGCATTCCTCAGCTGTGTCCAACGTACACACGGCGAGAATTATGTTATTTTAGATTCAATTTAAAAGTTATTTGATGACAACATTTCGAGTGAAAGTGCGTGGATTGTTTTCAAAGAGTGTTCCCTGATAATAAGTGGTTTTATAGTGCGTTTCAAAAAGGTCGGACGACGATTGACTTCAAATATCTCCATATTCCTTGCACTGATAAACATGATTTTTTGCATGTAGTCTTATTTTTTTTTTTTTTTTTCGTACGCCCGCTAATACTCGAGGCGAAATCTCAGGTTATTATTAATGTCTAACCTGACATTGATTTTACGTGAGTATCCCTTTTCTTGTACAGAAACAGGTGTCCCTCGCCATTCAGGCAGATACTCGCCGATTTCGGAGGTACCCATTAGAGCTGGGTCGGCTCAGGAGCCGCCAATCCCTGGTCGACGACACTCCTTCAAATGTATTCGCCAGGTCTCGAGTTAATCCAGTCCAATTCCCGGTCGACGAAAAATCCTCAAATGCCGTCGCCCGGGTTTGATCCTGAATCACCCGGTCGCCAGAGCGGTGTTGTAACCACTACGCTAGCGCGGCTCCTGCATGTAGTCTTATATTTTCAATGTCCCAAAGGTTTTATAAAATTAAATGTTGTAGGTAGTGTGCTTTTCTTGCAACGGCTAATTCCTTTGACCTTTTTTAACGAAGTAATTATTTTGTCCTGGAAGAAAATAATTTACCGTAAATGAAGGAAGTTGCGTATTTTCGGCAAAGGCGTCTATACAATTCGAATGTTAGAGGGGTTTGTTAACTGATTACTATGTGAGGTCATTTTTTATTTCTTCAAAATATTTGAGAGAAAAATAACGCCTATTCAATGAAAGGATGCATGAAGAGGTGAAAGTACTGTGTAAGTTAAAAATAGTAGTGAAATCGCGGAGATAAAAAGGAAATGAATTGGTTTACATATACACATAGATGGAGGAGAAAACGTATAAAACATATAAGGTATTTACACACTTATTCCGAGTCAGACGAGTCCAACATATTGATGACTATTCTCGGCTGAACGAACGACAGTCCATCTTTTTTCCTATAGCCATTTTCCTCTTTTAAGATATGATCTTCACATTTACACCAATAATCTTTGTCTATCTGCGAGAGGGCGGCATATATTAGTCCTTTCATATTGCATAGTTTGAAAGTTTTTTTTTCAGCTGCCACCTGTCCTTTAACTTTTGGCCAAACGAGTTCAATTGGGCTTAAATGTGAATGATAAGGTGGCAGTCTCAAACTCGTATGACCATGAAGTTGAATCAACTTGTCTATATGGAAGATCTTGGTCTTTTGTAATTTCTTAACAAGGGACAGTGTTACGTGCAGTCTTTGATATCTTACAATATTATACATTGGTATACTTGTTATGTTCGCAAATATTTTGTAAACAAAATAGATATTTTTTAGTGCTTAAGGGAAAGTCATTATTGAGTTACTTCCCTTGAAAGTTGTGCCGTCTCTTTCGATCGAACTCCGCGGATGAATCCAGTTTTACTGCGATTTATTCTTTGTTTGGGTAGTAATAGATTGTTCTTGCTTCAGAATATCTATGGCCTGAATTTATGTGTATTGTTTGTCTGTGTAGGACGAATCTGTCTTATATCTGTATATCTTTACATATCTAAGTCGAACTATATGTTCTGTTGTCTCTAGAGAGGTCAAAGGCTGTTCGGCGGATGTGTCGCGAGAGAGGTGTGTTTTGGCTTCGCCCTGATGATGGGCTGTGTTTTTCTATGTCGGCTTGACGCCGGGAAAAAAAAGTGATCTCAGTGGTTTTTGAGGAAAGTGATAGTCATCTAGACCTATCGTGTATGCTTTACCCCAGTGTTCATTCTTATTGCCAAGGAATGGCAAAATCATATTTCTGAAAACCAAGGTAATAAAGATACTCTTTTGAACTCTCGTACGAAGCCACCCTTTTTCGGTAGGGATGATTTGTACGTCTGAGAGGATACATCTAACTAGATGAAAAAAACGATTCTGATTCCTAGCAGCACTATATCCTGTAGAATGCAGTCAATTGTTCATGATCAAATCTACAGAGCAATGAAATGTTTAATGAATGACTAACTTTAGGACAGATTCATTATCTGTATCCAAACGTGAGTGACAGCTCACGAGTGAAGCCATCTTGGAACCAAACATGTAGTGACTTTCAAGAAGAGAAAAGGGATGCCCGTATTATCGCTTGATTAGTCCAGAGATCACTGCTACACATGAGAACCCATTGCTAGCGGTTCAATATAATTATATGGAAAAATCTGTGCTGGACATTATGTTAAGGAATCTTTGCTAGACGAGATTAGGTCTAGAAGCCATCTTGGATATTGTTTATAATCTGACGTGCTTTGTCAGTAAACTCAGTGATATATATATATATATATATATATATATATATATATATATATATATATATATATATATATATATGGGCAATACTGAGTGCTTGGCTACTGACAGTCCATTATACTATTATTCTACATGAGTGTCCATGTAACATAACATTGCAAGACCATTTATCCACTGTACCATGATGTATTATGCCAACCTGTGATTTGTCACTATCTGTGCTGTCGAGTGTGTACGTCCAATTAAACTTTAGTAAAGGTACACAGTCGTTGGTGTCGATGACTTCCAGCCATACATGAGTGTGAGAAAAGAACATTTGTCAACACCACGAACTCTTCCTATCATTCGCACATTATACACTCCATCTATGTCTACACACCACTGCGTAGGTCAAGTTGACATTCCATACTCGAACCACGAGCAACACAACAACACAGTATTTAACTCTGGTGATGTTCGAGCGAGCTTCAGATTTCTCAGCATGTCTCTTGCTCAGGGCAAGGGTCTTGTATTAAGAGTTTATCAACTGATGATGATGATGTCTGCTTCCATCCACTTATAGTTATCATTTGGTGGACATCATTAATAAGAAAAAAAGATTCTTATCAGACAGTAATTCAGGTTTCAGAAACCCCTCGTTAAATGGAATGTCTTCTTTTTTGAGCCAAATCTTTATAGCATCTTTTGTACTCGAAGATGTCGGGATTTTGTCTTCTTCTGCCACAGCGTTGTAGTATGATGCGTTGTCCATTATCAAACAGGATGGTCTGTCTAGGGACGGAAGAAGAGTATTTTCAATCCACTCTTTAAATATGTTACCGTTCATCTCGGTATGATAGTCCCGGTTGTCCGTATAATTGGAAGTGAAAATAAGTTCAGCATTTTTTACTAGCCCATTATGTCTGCTGCCTGCATGTGCCATTATCAGACGTTGTCCTTTTCCACTGGGTACACATCTTTTAATCGTTCTATCTGATAACTGCCATTCCTTTTCCCTTGTGTGGTGAGCATTGATCCAAGTTTCATCCACATACACAATATCATAATCTTTATTACGCATTTCCCGTACTTCACGTAAATATTTAATTCTCATAGATACTAAGTGCGGCTTCTCGCAGATGACGTTTCTTCCACTAGCGTACTTCCTAAACGTAAAGCCAATGCTTCTAACAGTTCTCCATAATAATGATTTCGACACATCAATGTCATTGTGTGTTCTCGGCCGAATTTTCAGTTTTCTTAGTGTCACAGTTTCTTTGGAATTAAACATTCTACAAATCTCTCTTCTAATCACACCCCTGTCAAAACTATCTACTACTTCCTTTCTTCCTTGCGTCCTGGTATTGATTGAACTGAGAATTCCATTAGATTTGAGTAATTGATAAAATGAGCGTTTACTTAAACCCAAAGCGTGAATAGTTCTCTTTTCAGGATTTGAGAGACTCCGATACAGTTTACCATGCTTAGCTTTTCTGCAGAAATATTTATACATCTTCACTGCCATTGTATGCAGTGTAAGTAACGTGACTTTCATACCCATTGTATTACAGACCTAGAATACCGCAAGATACGCCTATGCACGGTAATACACAATCAGTAGAACGGTAACTGAACACACCGGAAGGATCAATGTAAGGTGCAAAACAGTGCGGTAGTGAGCTGATACACCGGGAAAATCATTTGAAATGCGTTCAAGATGTTAAATCGAAATAGTTCACAAATATGAAGGGGTAAGCCCTCTCAATACATGGTTGGACTAGGAGGTGGTCGATTTTGTATACTTTAAATAAAGAAAATTTAAAACCATAAGTTTGTTAACGAGGAAAAAAATGTCCCCCTTGGGACATAGCGATCATTAGGTCATATGCAAAGTTGCAACAATTACGATCAAGTGGTGGCAGAGATATTGCATATTAAACAGCGACAAACATTGTGAAACGCACTATAACAAAAACTTTCAAGTTTTCATGATTTGTACATCGGGTGAGGGCTCATACACACCAATTTTTACGCACTTTTTCTTTGTCGAGCGCTACTAATTTTGTGAAAAAAAATAAATAAATAAAACCAAAGTATTTGTTTTATATAACACCCACGCCGCGCAAGTTGCACACCGTGCGTTGCGCACTTTTTTTTCTGGCGCGAGTTACTATTTTGAGTGAGACCGACCGACGTAACATACATCGGTATTTATGTTAGTTGGGATGGGATGGGATACGGCCCATGGAATAGATATATCGTGTGTTCTCTCTTGTCGCGTGAGTTCAGTCGTATCTGATAGATATAAAGGAAATAATCAGAAATAACTATAGAGAAAAAAAGAGATAATGAACATTCAGTGTCGGATAATGCAGAACCATATTATGCATTACCAAGATGTGATCAAGTGATAACTTACAGACCAAGAACCAGCCATTGCAGACTGTAGGATCATCTGTTCAACAAACTGAAAATCGGACACACAAATATGTGCCCATGTTGGGAGGACAGACATATATGTGCCCATGTGGGGAGGACAGACAAACAGTAAAACATGTACTCCAGAACTGTCCTTTCCACGAGAGTAGCAGGGTGGCAGTATGGCTTTCTCAAACCCAGTTGTTGAGGGAGAAACTGTATAGTGAGGAGAGAAGCATGAGACGCACTATCAGCTTAATAAAAGAGATAGATGTGCTTATTTCTATGCGAACGAAGAAGAAGAAATCATAGCAGAGTGCGCTACTATCGTGGGTCATGAACGTTTGCTGTTACATTTGAAGCTTGGCACATGGATGATATGTGCCCTGTAACAATGCCAAACATTAATGTGCCATGTAGCAATGATAAAGATTAATGTCCCATATAACAATGCCAAAGATTAATGTGTCATATAACAATGCCAAAGATTAATGTGTCATGTAACAATGCCAAAGATTAATGTGTTAAGTAACAATGCTGAAGATAAATGTGTTATGTAACAATGCCAAAGATTAATGTGCCGTGTAACAATGCCAGAGATTAATGTGTCATGTAACACTCCCAAGGATTAACGCGCCATGCAACAATGCTGAAGATTAATGTGTTATGTAACAATGCCAAAGATTAATGTGTCATGTAACAATGCAAAAAATTAATATGTTATGTATTAATGGACGTTATTGAACTGTAATGTTTTGCCAAGAGAAACTGCTCAATATATTTTGTATCGTTTTCTCTCCTCGTAATTGAAGCTCTTATCATTGGCCACTGTTGGCGACGTTTTTTCCACAAGATTTTACCCCTAGACTAACGTGTCTATGTTGAAGTTCTGTGGCAAGGGTATTCAGTATCTCTACATTGAGTAGTGCTAACTTGGCCATGTTCGTCGCATGAAAGATGGTCACATCCCCTAGGATATTTTCTACGGACAAACGGCAGAGGGCTAAAGAATAACTGGGCGACGGCAGCTAAGGTAAAACAAATATGTGTGCAAGAGAAAGATGAAGACCTTGGACGTAAATCCAGCAACCTGGGAAGATGAAACTGCCGATCGCATCCCTAAAGCGCCACCTTAGATTGGGTGAATAGAAGCTCTTTCAGAAAAAAAGAAGAAGGTAAAATAACACGCCAAAAGGAATTGCTGAGAACTATCACCTCAAGGGCGCATTATCACTTCAAGGGCGCATTATCCCCAGTCAGTTCAGCCAGAAGGAAGTTATTAAAAATATATACAGGGTAGTAATTCCCGGGCTACCTGTCCCCGTCAATCTGCGTATGTCAAGGGCATATATATATATATATATATATATATATATATATATATATATATATATATATATATATATATATATATATATATATATATATATATATATATATATATATATATATATATATATATATATATACAAGGGGATTGACATAAGTCTTGGGCCTGACCATGAAGGAGTCATAGGAGGAAGATGAAACTTGGCACATTTAAAGTTCATTATATTTGCACTGAATGTGTGAAGTACGCGTTTGTTTCTTCAATGGGTTTTCCCGCTACGGTGCATGGCGCAATGTACCCTATTGACCGGATCTGCTGCTCCAAAGATTTGACAAAACAATGGAAAAGAAGGAGGCCAGAGCTGTGATAAAATTTCTGATGTTTCAGGGAAAAACACCTACAGAAATACACAGGGAGATGGAACCAGTGTTTCGTGATTCTTGTCCTTCATATACTTCGGTAAAAAAACTGGTGTCAACAGTTTAAGTGCGGCCGCTCAAATGTTGCTGATCTGCCACGATCTGGTAGACCAGCCTCAGAGTGCAACGATGAAAATGCAACAAGAGTGAAGAAAATCATTGACCAGGATCGAAAAATGACAATTGTGGAGATAGCTAGTAGAGTAAAACTAAATGAAAGACCAGTTTATAGAATTGTATACAATAGACTGAACATGAGAAAAGTGTGTGCACGCTGGGTTCCGCGACTGTTGACACGTGAACAGAAGCAAATGAGCGTAAATTGCTGTCAACAGTTGCTCAAAAAGTGTCAGTCAAAAAATTTTTTGGAGACCGTGGTGACAGTAGATGAGACTTGGGTACACCATTATGACCCCGAATCCAAAATTGCCAGCATGCAATGGAAAACCCCGGGCTACCCAACACCTGTCAAGCCGAGAGCGCAGAAATCTGCAGGAAAAGTGATGCTGACTGTTTTTTGGGACGGCAAAGGTGTCCTTTTGAAAGATTATCTGCCTCGTGGCAACACAGTTAATGGACAGTACTATGCAGATCTTCTCACCAAACTAAGAAAGGTTGTGACCAGGAAACGAGGGATAATGCGCACTCAAAATCTTCCGTTGCTTCAAGACAACGCGCCCTCTCACAAAGCACGGCTTGTGCAGCTAGCAGCCAACGATTTGAATATTGTAATTCTTCCACACCCACCATATTCTCCAGATTTGGCTCCATCAGACTTTTTTTCTATTCCCAAATCTTAAAAAACAGCTAAAAGGAAATCATTTTGACAGCGATGAAGAGGTTATACTGGCATGTGATGACTGGTTTAGTTTGAAAAATAGGGTGTTCTACTCCCAAGGTCTTTTCAAGGTCAAGCAGAAATGGCAGAAGTGTGTCAATTCAGATGGTGGCTACATTGAAAAGGAATAAACACTATACAAAATTTCAGCTCTCTGTGACATGTCCTTCATGGTCAGGCCCAAGACTAATGTCAATCCCCTTGTATATATATATATATATATATATATATATATATATATATGTATATATATATATATATATATATATATATATATATATATATATAAATAAATATATATATATATATATATATAGGGCTGCCAACCTCATTCACAGCCTCATTCACAACCTCATTCACAACCTCATTCACAACCTCATTCACAACCTCATACTAAGCGCCTTTTATTACCTGCCATAGGGTGCAGTACACCTATATTACGTCTTCGTGGCATGAACTAATAACAATTCACACAACTAATACAAACTGCCAGCATCATCACAACATACAACAACAAAACAACAACAACAAGCCGGGTCGTGCATACACGAGTATTCTCGAGCCAAGAAAGTCGATAACAATTTGTGAGGGGGTAACTGTCGTGGCAATTTTGCCAGATATAACATTTTAAAGCCACACTTAAACTATAAATAATAATAATAATAAATTCTTTAAGCGCCAAACACGGCGCATAAGGCAGAAACCAGTGCTCTCCAGGTTGTTCGTTGTGACGCCACTCCTCTTAGCTCTTGCACATTATTTAGGCCCAACGTTCTTCCTTCTCTTATTATTGTTCTTCTGAGTGTTTCTTTTGGTCTTCCTTTTTTCCGCTTACCCTCAGGAACCCAAGTGAGCGCCTGTAGTGGTATTCTGTTGTTTTGCATTCGTAGGACATGACCGATATATGACCATCGTCTTTTTCCTTATATAGTCGGAGACATATTTCTGCCTAGAGTCTTCTCTTATTTGTCGATTAGTCTTGAATTCTTTCCAACTGATGTTCATGAGTTTTCTAAGACATTTGTTCTCGAATGTATTCAGCTTGTTCTCCAATGATTTTGTTATTTTCCAACTCTCACAGCCGTATGTTAACACTGAGATAACATTTGAATTAAACAGACGAAGCTTGGTATGTATATTCAATGATCGTAATTTCCAAATGTTAGATAATCTATTGAAGGCGCTAGCTGCCAAAGCAATTCTAGTATGGATTTCTCTTGTTGTGTCACCATCCTGAGTCATTTTACTGCCTAAATAATTGAAACTTTCAACTTAAACTTAAACTATACACCCAGGTTAAGTCGATCAAAAGTTCCACGTGTACACATAAGGCGTTACCTGGTATCTGTAGCATCACTCGATCCATCATCTTTCTTTATATGTTTTTCTGACGTTTATTTTAATTATACTGTATCTGCTTTCTTTTCTTCTACCTCTCTCTCACATGATATATATATATCAAATAAAATATAAACAAATAAAAACAGAAAGGTAGAAAGAATGACAGAATGGATACAAACGAGAAAGAAAGCGGGAAAACTATTTAAAGAGAGATAAATAGACAGAGAAAGAACGGAAAAAAGAAGGAAAATATAGAAAGAAAGACAGACAGACAGGTAGGCAGGGAAGTGGAACAAAATACGGAATGAAGGAAGAAATGAAAACAAGAAGGAAAGCGAAAAAAGGAAGAAAAATTAAGGTAAATAAAAAGCGAAAGAAAAGGAAGAAAGAAGAAAAAAGAAAGAAAGAAATACAAAGCATCCGAAAGTAAAGAGAGCATTTACTGCACAGTTGATTGACAAAAAGCTAGGTCACACACCCTGAGGCGTCTACGATGTATTTTTACCATTTCTGTATCTGACCTGACCTGCATTTGAAAAAATGCCTACCTTTTTTAATAGCGAACTCACTGTGGTGAAGTGGGATGTTATAAATACTTATAGGGAACTTAGTGTACTGACTGAGATCAGCTGTGAAGGTATCTATATCTATTAAGAGTAGTGTATTATAGATAACCTTACTTGCTACCACATATCTATATATCTCAGTCAGAATTATTCTGGAATAGTGTGATGCTACGTTATGTGTCTAGGGTATGTGTATGATGAAGTGTAAGTCACAACAACAGACAGATAAACAATTTAATTTAATCCACTACTCTTGACAACACTGTGACACTCACATACATATAACACTCTACAAAGATATCTTAAAAGAGTCACTGATAAACTTTCAAATAACAATATGTATTCATTACTGGCATGAATGAATATGTGTCCTGATTCAACTACAAGGGAACCAGGAATCACAATCAATTTAAATTACAAGTTATGTACAGAATGTATTTAATATGAATATTGTAGTGACATATATTATTACAAATGTTCTATGTGTGTCAGTTGTGTGTAGTAGTAAAATGAGGTAATACTGGTTTTGTTTTGTTCAAGCTCTGTTGGTATTTGTCATCATGACTTCAATAGTTTGTCTTTAGGGACTAGTATTGGAGATGTTCACAGTTCCTGATTTTAAGACAAGTAAATTCCCCTCTTAATGTTAATTTTACAAAGTCAGTTCAAGATGAGGGGACATAATGTTGAGCTCAGCTGGCCAAGTTAGCTTATCTGGCGTGATGGCGGCAGGAAAGGACTCCTCTGCTCGAATTCTCCTCTGGGCTCTGGAGACACCTCACTGATAGCTAAAAGGACCAAGGAGTATGCTGTCCGACACTGGATTCAGCAAAGCTCTGACCAGGTGCTGCTCAGTACCATCAAGACCACTGTCCCACAATTCATACGAATAAACACAGATACGTTGATTAGCAATGAATTCTGGCACAGACTGGCACAAATTCCCATCTGCTTATCTTCCAGGCTTTTATTTAGCCAAATATATGCTGGCTTCAACGCACTGATGCTTTATCAAGCTATTTTAAACAAGTGGTTTCGAACTAACGCTCCCAAGTGTGTATATCAGCGAGTCTGACCAATGAGCCCCGTTTCGACAAGTGTTTGAAAAAATGTTACCTTTCCCCGTTTCCCCTAACAACCAAGATAGTATTTATAGCCCGACCAATCGTGGTTAGGCTTTCATTTGTTGCGCTCCAATCAATTTGGAGTTTACATGGTAGGCTATTTCTGTAACGTAAATTCTTTTCAAACACGTTAAAAAAAAATCTTATGAGCAGAAATGATTTTATGCTGTCAGGCACCCCCAATATTTTATTTTGGGTATAATTTATTAATTCCTGGACTATTTGCGTAACGTTTTACATATTATTTGTCAGCAAGCCCTAAGGAACCCAAAAATACAAATTTAAAGGAGCTACGTGGCTGCATTCAAAATATGCAATTTCTTCTACCTCCTGTTTCGAAGATGTGCTGTCTGGGTACTGTTATGTTTTCAACCGTAAACCCATCTAATGTTATCTTTTCTAATAAGAGTTTTTTTTTATGATTTATAAACCTAACTCTGGGAAAGGGTAGTGTATTTTATCACTGTCCGTCTGAAAAAAATTAGTGCATGTAGACTTACACGCGTGATGGCAGCATTTGTGAACCGCGCGACGCGTGTTGCATGCGTTCCTGATTTTCAGCCCTCCCCTCTCTCTTTATCCTTTTGTCCATCTGTTCGTTCGTTTTGGTAACGCAGTATAATTAATGTTAGGATTAATTTAGGTCATTACGCAGTACGTCTCAATGTTTTTCTTAGAAATGCAGCACACGTTTCATTGAAGAAGGCGGGTAATAATACAGTAAGCTTTTATATCAACGTGAAAGCGTTACAATTTGCAGACGAAGCAGAAAACAAGGGGGATTTCGAGTACATTCTTTGTGACAGCACTGTTATTTTTCCATTGCTCTTTTCTTTATTAATTTTATTTGTTAGGCTTCATATTTACCTAATAATTTATATATGTGGATTAGAATATTTCATGACACCTCCCCTCTTAAAACAGACATTATATGTCAGTCCTTTATTCTATATACACATAGAGAAATTTATTATTATTGCTGGTGTTTACGGTGATTCTCATCACACGGATGGCGGCTTAAAAAATCCGCTCCCAAATTGGTTTTTCCAGATATATACTCAATGCTAAAATTATATGGAGCCAGAAGTAAAGACCATCGGAGTAACCTAGAGTTCTCATGCTTAGCCTGTGCTAGAAACGATAAAGGTTTGTGATCTGTTTGCAACTTAAATGCCTTCCCATATAGATAAATATTGAATTTCTTTATTGCCCATATTACTGCAAGACATTCTTTTTCGCTAGTTGAGTAGTTGATTTCAGCTTTATTCAACTTTCTGCTAGCATATGCCACTGGGCTTAATTCCCCATCCAATGCATCTGATTTCTGTAGTAGAGTTGCACCTAACCCAATATTACTTGCATCCGTCCTTACTATGAATTCTTGACTTAAGTCAGGTAATTTCAAAATGGGTTTACTTGTGAGCTTTTCCTTCAATTCTTGGTAAGTCATTTCACATTGTGGTGTCCATGTAATGCGATCTGGATGTCCTTTACGTGTCAATTCCGTTAAAGGTGCACATATGGAATTAAAGTTTTTGATATACTTCTGGTAGAAACCACATAATGAGACAAAGGATCTCACGTCCTTCTTGGTTTGTGGTCTCGGGGCTTTCTGTAGTTTTTCTAAATTCTTTGGGTCAGGGGTCATGTTTCCCTGATAAACTGTGTGTCCCAAAAATTCCAATTCTTTACATCCAACGCAACATTTGGTTGGTCGGGCTGTTAAATTTGCCTCCCTAAGTCGATTAAACAGCATGTTCAGAGAGTCAATGTGTTCCTCAAATGTTTCTGTTGCTATAAGGATATCATCCATAAAATTTGTTATACAGGGATTATTCAGAGGATCCAATAATTTTCTCATCATTCTAGAGAAGACACTAGGCGCATTCTTCAATCCAAATGGCAATCTATTAAACTCATAGTGTCCTTCTGAGGTACTAAAAGCTAGGTATGGTCTAACCTCAGGCTTTACTGAAATCTGATAGTATCCTTTACTCAGATCCACTTTTGAGAAATATTTAGCTTTATTTAGTCTGGCAAACAGCTGATTTGTATCCGGCAGTGGATCCACCTGTCCTTCTGTAATAGCATTCAGTCTCCTGTAATCTATACAGAGTCTATGTTCTCCAGAGGGCTTCCTTAAGAGTACAACACCGGAACTATACGAAGACTCACTGTGCGAAATAATTCCTTCCTTCAATAGATAGTCTATCTCTTCCTTCAAAGCTTTCTCCTTAGCAAACGGAATCGAATATGGTTTCATACAGACAGGTGTGGGGTCTATCAGTTTCATATCATATTCCAATAGGTTTGTATGCCCTGGTCGGTCTGTTAACACCTCTGCATGATTATTTAGAACCTGTTGCACTCTCTCTTTCTGAGTTTTCGTTAAATGTGTACTGATTTTCACCTGTGCTGCTGTCTCACAGGGGTGTAATGGATATTCAAATGATGAAAGTGGTTCCTTTTTCATCTCCATGGCGATGGACAAGGTCAACAAGTGTGTCTCTTCCTGATGTTCTCTTTCCAAATATTTCTTCAGGAGATTCACATGATAGATTTTTTCTTTCCCCTTCTTATCTATCTTATAATTTGTTCTAGACACCTTCTCTAAAACTGTATATGGACCCTGCCATCCAATTTGTAACTTATTCTGACTCCCAGGCAAAAGAAGCAGTACTTTCTCTCCCACAGCCAAATTTCTGTCTTTCGCCTTCCTGTTATAATAGGCAGCATGTTTCTTCCTGGCTTGTTTCAAATTTTCATTGGCAAGTTTCCAGCCAGTTTTCAACCGAGTGGTCAGCTCATTCACATATTGGTATGAAGATGTAATGTTTTCCTCTGCCTTTTCATCAGTCCACGTTCTTAACAAAGCTTCAAGTGGACCTTTTATTGGCCTTCCAAACAATAATGTTGCCGGGGCCATACCGGTTGAACTATGGGGTACCTCCCGATAAGCAAAGAGGGCGGCGTGCAGGTACTGGTCCCATGTATCTGGTTTTTCGTGTGCCAACTTTCTCAGGATCGACATCAATGTGCCGTTAAATCTTTCCACTTGGCCGTTCCCTTGGGGATGATACACACTACAATGGAAGTGTTTGGCCTGGAAGATCCTGAAAACTTCTTCAGTTAGTTTCCCCTTGAACTGAGAGCCATTATCAGTCAAGATTTGATTGGGAAAGCCTAACCTTGTGAAAATTGTGAGCAATGCCTCTGCCACATGTTTTGAATCAATCGATGACAGGGCTACTGCCTCTCCCCACATAGAACAAGTGTCCACCAGAGTCAGAATGTAGCTGTTCCTTCTCTTGGTTCGGGTGAGAGGTCCCACAAGATCCACGGCAACTCTCTCAAAGGGTGTTCCCACTATGGGCATTTCCCCCAGAGTTGCTGGTGCAGTCCAATGTTTAGGTGCTACTCGTTGGCACTCTGGACAGGATTTTACATATCGTTTGATATCTTCAGTTATTCCTGGCCAGAAATAGTGACAAGCTATTCGCTGTCCTGTTGCGCTGATTCCCATATGACCACTGAAGGGAATCGCATGCCCTAGTTCCAACACTTTAGTCCTATATGAAGTGGGAAGGACCAGCTGTCCGTGACCATTGGATTCAGATCCAGCCTTCCTATATATCAATTTGTTCTTCATATAAAACTCTCCCTTGCCTGGAGGTGTATGAGATTTGGGCAACTTCTTGAAACATGGCTTGAGTGTTTTGTCCTCAGCCTGTGCCTTCCTCATCTCATCTGGGTGAGTATTTATGGGATTATCCTCCTCCTTCTTTGTCTGTGATCTGGTCTGCACTGTTGCCAATATCACAGGTCTCTTGGGATTCCCCAAGAAGACATATCTACACCCCAATATTAGAGGGTAGATTGGCTCATTTATCACTGCTGCTTTTATGATTCCTTCCACATATCGCGTTTTCACTTTTATTCGGGCGACGGGAAGTGTCATGGTAGCTACATCCTTGGTTGCAGTTTGAATCTCCACTGTTTCTGTGGTGTATTGATCGGCCTGCACCAGGTGAGAACTCACAACGGAATCGTAATCTAAACCGGTATCATATAAACATCTTATAGTGACACCATTACAGATGACATCTTCACACACTGGGGGGTGGTATGGTTCCTGTAATTCTTCAGGTTTGCCCTTCTTTTCCTTTTTCCCCGATGTCATAGCAGCAAAATGAGGAGGTTTCCTTCTACAATGGTCAGTGTCATGATTGTTCATCTTACAATTTTTACACCACCTTTTTCCTTGGTTGAAAGATTTTCTTTCATCATATTTCCTTTCATCGAATTGTGGGAATTTATTTTTATTTTCATACCGTGGCCTATCAAATTGGTGCTTACCTTTATTTTGATCCTTAGGATCAAATTTATTAAAATTCTGTGGTGCCCTAAAGTTATCCACCTGTTTCTTTTTATTACCTGTTACCTCTGCTTGAGCTGCTTGATACCTTTCAGCAACATTTAGCAACTCACCCAGCCTCTCTGCACCTTGTTCCATGAGAAACTTTCTCAGGTCTGGAGCCATGGACTCTCTTAGTTGCTCTATAAGGACCATTTCCTTAAGATCTTGGGTTTTCCCCAGAGAAGTCCATTTCTCCAAGTATGTCTCTATTCGTGCAGAGAACTGGTGATAGGTTTCACCTGACAGTAGTTTAGCATTCCTAAATTTTTTTCCTGTAAAACTCTGCATTCTTTTCATACCTTAACAAAAGAGCCTGCTTTAGCATGTCATAATTTTCCTGATCACCTCTGCTCATTTTTGCAAAAACTTCATAAGCTGCCCCACGAAGTCCCTGAGATAACTTTAAGCTCCACCTTTCTCTCTCTAACCCATACGTGGTAGCTAATAGTTCATACCTATTTAGGTAGCTCTCAATATCATCGTCTTTCTCAACAAAATGATCTAAATGAAAATTCATAGCTGAGGTTGAGGCTCCTTGAGTAACCGTAGCATCAGAGGCAAAGGGACTGGCACCATTTTCAGGAGCATGGCCTTGAAACTCAAACTCCCTTAGTCGTAACTCATGTTCCCTTTGTAATCTTTTATCTTCTGCTTCCCTTTCTGCAGCTAATCTCCTCTCTTCCCTTTCTGCAGCTAATTTCTTCTCTTCCCTTTCTGCAGCTAATTTCTTCTCTTCTCTTTCTGCAGCCTGTCTTCTTTCCTCGGCTTCCAATTTCTTAGCCTCTTTGTCAGCCTCAATCTGCAACCTCTTAGTCTCAGCCTCAGCTTCAAATTGTAACTTCTTAATTTCCCTTTCAGCCTCTAACCTTCTTTCGGCTTCTTTTTCTAATCTTCTTTCTTCGCGTTCAATAAATTTGTCACATTCCGTTGTGACATAGGCAACCATAACTTGCCCATCTAATCCTAACTCTTTTGCAGTCTGAACCGCAGCAGATCGAAATTTGGCCAGGTCCGCCATTGTCTATCAGGTAAATTTTTATAATGTCTACCCAACAATTCAATTTCTAACTATATATCTAATGGACAACACAGGCACCGTGAGCTCAACCTTATTTAATTCCACCCAAGGATACCTTTTAATTCTTATATTCCCTGAAGTGAATTACCCCCAATATTTTTAATAGTTAAAGATTCAAAATCCCAAGAGCGAGACCCCAATATATGTGGTGAAGTGGGATGTTATAAATACTTATAGGGAACTTAGTGTACTGACTGAGATCAGCTGTGAAGGTATCTATATCTATTAAGAGTAGTGTATTATAGATAACCTTACTTGCTACCACATATCTATATATCTCAGTCAGAATTATTCTGGAATAGTGTGATGCTACGTTATGTGTCTAGGGTATGTGTATGATGAAGTGTAAGTCACAACAACAGACAGATAAACAATTTAATTTAATCCACTACTCTTGACAACACTGTGACACTCACATACATATAACACTCTACAAAGATATCTTAAAAGAGTCACTGATAAACTTTCAAATAACAATATGTATTCATTACTGGCATGAATGAATATGTGTCCTGATTCAACTACAAGGGAACCAGGAATCACAATCAATTTAAATTACAAGTTATGTACAGAATGTATTTAATATGAATATTGTAGTGACATATATTATTACAAATGTTCTATGTGTGTCAGTTGTGTAGTAGTAAAATGAGGTAATACTGGTTTTGTTTTGTTCAAGCTCTGTTGGTATTTGTCATCATGACTTCAATAGTTTGTCTTTAGGGACTAGTATTGGAGATGTTCACAGTTCCTGATTTTAAGACAAGTAAATTCCCCTCTTAATGTTAATTTTACAAAGTCAGTTCAAGATGAGGGGACATAATGTTGAGCTCAGCTGGCCAAGTTAGCTTATCTGGCGTGATGGCGGCAGGAAAGGACTCCTCTGCTCGAATTCTCCTCTGGGCTCTGGAGACACCTCACTGATAGCTAAAAGGACCAAGGAGTATGCTGTCCGACACTGGATTCAGCAAAGCTCTGACCAGGTGCTGCTCAGTACCATCAAGACCACTGTCCCACAATTCATACGAATAAACACAGATACGTTGATTAGCAATGAATTCTGGCACAAACTGGCACAAATTCCCATCTGCTTATCTTCCAGGCTTTTATTTAGCCAAATATATGCTGGCTTCAACGCACTGATGCTTTATCAAGCTATTTTAAACAAGTGGTTTCGAACTAACGCTCCCAAGTGTGTATATCAGCGAGTCTGACCAATGAGCCCCGTTTCGACAAGTGTTTGAAAAAATGTTACCTTTCCCCGTTTCCCCTAACAACCAAGATAGTATTTATAGCCCGACCAATCGTGGTTAGGCTTTCATTTGTTGCGCTCCAATCAATTTGGAGTTTACATGGTAGGCTATTTCTGTAACGTAAATTTTTTCAAACACGTTAAAAAAAAATCTTATGAGCAGAAATGATTTTATGCTGTCAGGCACCCCCAATATTTTATTTTGGGTATAATTTATTAATTCCTGGACTATTTGCGTAACGTTTTACATATTATTTGTCAGCAAGCCCTAAGGAACCCAAAAATACAAATTTAAAGGAGCTACGTGGCTGCATTCAAAATATGCAATTTCTTCTACCTCCTGTTTCGAAGATGTGCTGTCTGGGTACTGTTATGTTTTCAACCGTAAACCCATCTAATGTTATCTTTTCTAATAAGAGTTTTTTTTTATGATTTATAAACCTAACTCTGGGAAAGGGTAGTGTATTTTATCACTGTCCGTCTGAAAAAAATTAGTGCATGTAGACTTACACGCGTGATGGCAGCATTTGTGAACCGCGCGACGCGTGTTGCATGCGTTCCTGATTTTCAGCCCTCCCCTCTCTCTTTATCCTTTTGTCCATCTGTTCGTTCGTTTTGGTAACGCAGTATAATTAATGTTAGGATTAATTTAGGTCATTACGCAGTACGTCTCAATGTTTTTCTTAGAAATGCAGCACACGTTTCATTGAAGAAGGCGGGTAATAATACAGTAAGCTTTTATATCAACGTGAAAGCGTTACAATTTGCAGACGAAGCAGAAAACAAGGGGGATTTCGAGTACATTCTTTGTGACAGCACTGTTATTTTTCCATTGCTCTTTTCTTTATTAATTTTATTTGTTAGGCTTCATATTTACCTAATAATTTATATATGTGGATTAGAATATTTCATGACACTCACACAAATTTATTATTATTATTAAACTGAAGACGTGGCCTTTGTGATTGTTCTTGAAAACATATATATTCACATGTAAACAAAACAGATATATTCACATGTAAACAAAACAGATATATTCACATGTAAAACTGTAACAAATTGTGATTATCTTCGTGGGTACATTCAACTGAAACACTTTTTACCAGTTCACAAGCTTTACAATTTGTGGTATGCTATGTACAATTGTAAAACTTACACCAAACCAACTTTATTTTTTTTGTTTAACAAGGTTATAATCAACCTTACACTATAGCAGGGTTTCTTAACTTGTGGTCCATGGACTCATATGGGTCAGTGAAAGATTTTAGGGGCGTCCGCGTACATAGCCTACAAATTTCAATGTTATTTTCACCAATATTTTTATTCAGGGAAATTCATTTATTTGAAAATTGCCTTATCGGTAACATAAATCATTCTTTTCCCCACCAAAGTTACAATCTTTTCATAGCGCGCTCCGGCGGGGAAATTAAATTGCGCTCCTTTTGAAACAATTCACGTTTCTTCCCAATATACTTCATTGCGCGGGGTTGTTTAGCTTTTTTAAAGAAATATTCCTGCCTCTGTTGCTGTACGGTGATAATTTTCCACCATTTATTTTATGCAGTACTGGTAAGAATGAATAAGGGTATCCAAGATATATATATATATATATATATATATATATATATATATATATATATATATATATATATATATATATATATATATAGCCAGTGAAACCTCCTTACTTATCATAGATGAAGCTTTTATCTTTTCGTGCCACAGTTTCCCTACGTGAAGGAAAAAAGGAAAGTCTTGAAATAACCACAAGAGAATTTAGTACCGTCATGAAAGCACCAGAAAGAGCGTAATATAATTATTTTCCGCCAGGTGACTTACTTGCTATCATATGTTTTTACATATGAAGACATTTATTGTTTTTTACTGATTGGTTTTAATATTTTAGTATGACTGTATTGTATATAAGCTTAAAAATGCTTGTGTGTGTGTGGTGAAATTCATTATTTATATGTAACAAATTTTAACTATGCGTTTACGTAGAAAAAAAAAATTTCTAAGACTTCACAGGACAATAAAAGTGGTCCATGTCACAAAAGAAAGATTAAGAAACCTTGCTTAGAGCGATAGGTATCATGTCTAGAATTATGATAAATATGATGTTACAAATAATAGATGTCGCTAAAGAAATAGTAATTGTAGCATTTATATTTGTAATTCCAGTAATGGTATTAGTATGAGCAATTATAATATTAAGACATTGACTGTAGTAAGTGTGGTAGAAGTAGTTGAAATAGTAGCAGTTGGTTTTTGTAATAATGCCCCATTCTATTGATAGTAATGTTATATATGGACAATATAATATGCTTAGTTTGTCCTGACACGTAAGAAATACCGAGCGGGAGGCTGACAATACATTTTTTGTGTACAGTTAGGTGAAACAATTACATCCCTTGAGACAGCGCGTGAGATCGAACAGTTCAGTCAAAGCTTTTGGCCAACAACCTAAATATCATTTGGAACTAGCAAGATCGATGGTAAGTATGATTATATTAGTTTTCATTTCCAGTTGTTCTTACTGTTAATTTTATATTTTTATATTGTTACCGTAGCAACACATGCGGCAGAAAGAGCACACCATAGTACTTTACTATCATTTCTTCATTTTTAAAAAATAATGTTTTTTTAAATTTTGTACCCCTTCTGGACATAAAACATTATAAAGGTTATATAACAGCATACAATGACATTACCCAATCATAATCAAAATAAAATATTTTTTAAGCAAACAAGAACGTAATGGAAAAAAACCCTCAAACAAACAAATCCAAAACATCTATACGGTAAATCAGACAATAAGTCGAGTATGATCAAATTGGGGTAGTATAGAATCGGAACTCCTGAAATATTTGAACCGTCTGCTATTGAGTGAGTAGGAACTCCGTGTTTACCTTTGCTCTCCCTAACTGAAGAGCAGAGTCAGATAGAACGAACGTACGAACTTTATCTTCAAATGGTTTAGAATTGGGCACGCATGCCTGTCTAACATTCTGCCCATCCTTTCTCTCGTCTCCCATACTCAATTCATTTATTCTACACATGCATTTTTAATATTATTTTTTTAAATATGTATAATAAAATAAACAAAATCAATGCAATAAAACAAATTAAAATCCCAACATTGTAAAAGTATAACAGTTACACAAATTTACAGGACTTTATCATAATCAATAATGAACAGGGCATGAATAATCCTTAAAAAATACACATGACATTAGAAAATGATTTGGGAACATAACTAAATTAGGGTGGCATATAATCTGTACTCATGATGTATTTGAAAAGTCTGCGATTGTATAAATATGGACTAGGCATGTATTTTAGGTCGTGTGGAAGATTGTTCCACAGATGAGCAGCAGAAAATGCTAAACTTTTCTTGAATAAGTCAAACCTTGGCTTGGGCAAGTGTAATATGTTTAGGCGTTGGCTGTGACTTCCGTTGTATTTGAAAATAGGCCACAGTCAGGATTGCCAGATGAAAGCAGAAAAAAACCAAACACCGTCACAAAAAAAGCTAAAAAGTAAAGCCAAATAGTAAAAAACAAAAAGCCAGATTTGTAGAATTTGTAGTTTAAAAAAAAAGCCAAATTGGCAACCCTGGCCACAGGTAGGTTGGGGCATTCTGTGATAGGATTTTGTGAATGAATTTGGCTTTGTTTAAGAGGAAGCGCTTTCCTAAAGGTAATATGTTAAGATGTTTATGTAAATCTACTAAGTGTGTTAGGTGTTTGTCAGAAACTAGGCGCACTGCACGTTTTTGTAATGAATGGAGTCTCTTTGTGTTGGACATGGAGCAGCCATCCTAGATTGTGGAGCAATAGTCTAGGCGTGTTTGTATGTGGGATATATAGAACATCTTCCTTGTCTTCTTATCTAGAAAATGTTTGATCTTAGCTAACTGGTAAACTTTTTGTGCCGTTTGTTTGGTCAGTGCTAGAACATGAGAATTCCAACTTAAATGTTGGTCAACTATGAGTCCTAGTGTTTTGTGTTCATTTACATTATCAATTAGTGATGTGCCAATATAGAGATGAAGGGTTGTTTTCTGTGAGTATTGTAATTTTTGCCTAGTTGATATTATCATACATTTTGTTTTAATGATATTTATTTGCATACGATTTTTGTTGCTCCATTTGATAAGATTGTCTACATCAGTTTGTAATAATACTTCTACTGTGTTGCAACTTTTATCACTTGTGTAAATGGTACAGTCATCGGCAAATAGGTCGCAGGATGAGTGCTTGATGTGTAGTGGCAGGTCATTTATGTATACGGCAAAAAGTAAGGGACTTAGAATTGAACCCTGAGGAACTCCAGTATTGATCATGGTTGGGCTTTACAAGGAATTATTGTAACACACTACTTGCTGTCTGTCGGAGAGGAATGATTAAAATAATGACACTAGTTTAAAGTTAACTTCCATTGTTTATAATTTTCTTATTAAAATAACGTGATCTATCATATCGAATGCTTTTCTAAAGTTTACAAAGATTGCTCCACATATGTTATCGTTATTGATGTTGAGGTGCCAATTGTCTATCATCTTAGTTAAGGCTGTGTGGAATGAATGCTGTTGTCTAAATCCTGACTGACTGTCAATTAGCAAGTCATTGCTAACTAGGTACTGTAGTGTTGTTTTATGTATGTATTTTTCTAGTGGTTTAGATAGCGATGATAAAAGAGAAATTGGTCTATAGTTACCGAGATTACTATTATCTGATGAACCAGGTTTGAAAAGGGGATATGCTTTGGCGATTTTAAAGGCCGAAGGAAAATAACTCTTAGCGATACATTGATTATATGTATATAAGTTAGTGATTCACTAATAGCTGGTGCAGCATAACGCAGTATTCGATTGCTAATTCCATCAAGCCCTTATGAGCTATTATCTTTAAGGCTAAAAAGATAATTATACACTTCATTAATTATCATCAAGGGATTGTCGGTTGGAAATGAGTTTGCAAATTGTTTCTCATAGAATGCTAAAAGTTTGTCTAAGTCACTAGAGGAAGGTGGTATTTTGGATTTCAGATTACCTTTTTCTGCCTGAAAGTGATTTCTGAAGTCTTTGCAAGTAAATGAAGTGTTGGGAGTTAATGAGTCTGATGCATTACGTTTTTTCGCTAAAGAGTTGATTGCCTTCCATATCTCCTTACAATTTGATTTGTTCTCAACCAGATTTCTAAAGTGATTTTTCTTTTCTTTGCGAATTAAATATTGAACCTTGTTCCTTATTAACCTATATGTGCTAAGGTCCTTAGTTTTGTGCGCTTGCTCTCTCTGCCTCATAGTTTCCAGCACTTCTTGCGTGATCCACGAGATTTTATTTGTCGTTTGACGCGAATTTTTTTAGCTGGTACGTGCTTGTCAAACACACTATAAAAAATCTCCGCCCAGTATGCAATAGCGTCGCCCGGATCAGGAAGTTGATAAACACTGGCGAGAGGTGCAGTTAGCAAGTCATTTAAAAATAATTCCCTATTGAAATTTTTGAAACGTCTAAATTTAGTACTTATATGTTTATTTTTGGGAACTTTACATTTATTCTTTGATCATGTACAGCATACAGGATAGTCGTCACTCATTGCAATAGTGGGGACAAAGCATTCTATGATGTTTTATGGGCAAGTTACGCAGATGTGGTCGATTAGTGTGGATGATGCTTGTGTTACTCTTGTAGGCTGGTTAACTATTTGTTTTAAGTTGTACGATAGTATTATATTTTTCCACGTTAGATTTGAATTGTATATATCAATATTAAAATTACCAAGAAGAATAACCTCCTTGATGGTGGCAAATACACTGTCCATCATGATGGTGAAATCTTCGTACTAGATAGGTCCTGCACTAGGATTTCGATAAATATACCCGATTAGAAGTGGTCCCTGGTTTTGTAGCTTTATTTCCAACGATACGTATTCTATCTCTGCTGTCTCTTAATCGTTTCTGCGGCGAAAGGTAAGGGAATTAGAAATACGAGGGTGAGTCAAGTGAAAACCGGAAATATGTTATAACAATAAGAATAATCATGCCATTATATTGTAACTTGCCAATATTGTTGTCCTGGATGTCTCGAGTGTCATGCACGTGCCATCGCGGTGATGACGCATAAGGTGACGTCATAATGACGTTTTAAAGATGGCCGCCCCGCTAGTGGAATGCACCAAACAGCAGCAGCGTTCTGTTATTCAAATAGGAAACCACCACTTTCTGTTTCGAATCGCCGCAAAAGTTCTTGAAAAGCATTAATGCGTCGTTGTTTCAATTCTGGAGTAAGCTGCCGTGGCACCCACCTTGCAGACACTTTGTGGTACTGTAGCACATCAGAGATGATGTGGTGTGCTGAACCGTGACTGATTTCAAGATGTGTGGCAATATCATCCACAGTCAATCGGCGGTTTCCCTGTACGAGTCGTTCAACGGTTGATATCGATTCTGGAGTCACTACTCTGTGTGCCTGACCCGGTCGTGAACAATCTGTCACAGAAATCACGCCGTTTTTGAACTTTGTACACCATTCATACACCTGCGACCTTGACATGCATGCATCACTGTACTTGAGCTTCATTGGCCGATGAATTTCTATTGGTTTCACCCCTTCGCTGATCAAAAATTGAATAACAGAACGCTGCTGCTGTTTGGTGCATTCCACTAGCAGAGCGGCCATCTTTAAAACGTCATTATGACGTCACCTTATGCGTCATCACCGCGATGGCGCATGCATGACACTCGAGAGATCCGGGACAACAATATTGGCAAGTTACAATATAATGGCATGATTACTCTTATTGTTATAACATATTTCCGGTTTTCACTTGACTCACCCTCGTATAAACTGCTATACCCGTCTCTAGGTTTTGGTTTGAGTCTCGCGGAATAGTTTTAAAACCATTTAATGCAATGTCATCGACTGTTATTTTGTCATTAAGACGACTTTCTGAAAGTCCAAAAACATGAAAATTCGGCACTCTTCTGAATACCGGTCCCAAATTAAACAATACGGTTTGTGTTAGAAAATATCTCTTACAGGGCCTCATTTGGTAATGCCGGTTCAGGGGCGACATGAAATGGGGGGGAAAAAAATCTAAAAATGCCGGTTCAGGGGCGACCTAAAAAGTTCTGTGCTCCATAAGGTGATCAGCTGTAGTGATGGTTCTATGCTCTATAAGGAATGAAATCAAAGATGAAAATGATGATTCTGCAGATGGCGCCACAGTTTCTGGTTCACACATTAGCATGATAAATATCTTGGGGAAATCTATTGAGATAAGAGGAAAGTTTGACTAATCTGTTTTTACCAGCTTAAATTGGACAGGAATCTGACATAAAATTATATTCTCAGTATTATCACAATTTCCATTTTCGCTCACTTAGTAACACAGAGCAAAAGTTGCAGCAGGACCTTATAGCAAGTTTACACTACAGCATGAATGTGCTCCTGTGGTGATAGTTATTGTAGTACATTATTGTGCGTGATAAGGTTGCCAGTCCCATACATAAACGTCATATTACTCTTACGACGTGAACGAGAGAAGTTCTTACTTATTTAGTCGTTCCCCTTCTACCGTGAGGTGTAGATGTTTGGGAGAGAGAGCGCCAGACTATCCTATCGGCTTAGTCCGTAGTCCGTTCCAGTTTGTCGCCTCTAGAATCAGTCCGGTTTTCTCTCTTGTAGTTCTCGTAATCAAAAGTTTAAAGCTACCAGGTGATTGGCCTGTTGTGCCTTTGCACGGTGGAGGGGCTGCCTCCTTACGGCCTCCATGTAGGCCGCCCTCCTAGGCGGAGTTCGGCAGCAAAATTTATATCAGTTTTATATTCGTCAACATCACCACTATGTACTCCGCTTACTAGGATAAATGTTCATTTCATTGCATAACATGCCCCCCCTCCCCCCCGCCCCCCCCCCCCCACCCCCCCCCCCCCCCCCCGCAATGCCAATTTTGACAAGTTTCAATATTCTGAGAAAGGCAGCAATTTCACTCCAGAACTTTGCTTTTTCTATGTGCTAAACGAAATTTAGTAAATAACAATGTTCTAAGAGAGAAAGTAATTTCACTTCAGAATTCCAATCCCCAATGATATACTGTACAACATTTAACAAATTACAATATAGTAACAGCAGAAACGTTACTCCAGACTTCTCTCTCTAGTGCCATACTGTCACGTGGGTTTTGATCATTAAATTGCCTACATCTTCTTCCTATTCTCTCACCCGCATCCTTTTATTTTATTATCTTTCCGTACTTGTTTTTCCTGTATTTTTTCGCATCACTCGTTGCGAAAAATATATTTCTTTCCTATCATCGTTCTTCTTTCTCATACTGACTAGTAACCTTATTGCATCAGATGTCAGTCGCGCAGATAGCTGTGAATATACGGTTCTCGCCAGACATACGTCTGCAGTTTCCCCGGTCAGAGCGCGGCCCGACCAGATTTCTGGTAACTTTGCAGTTAGACTAGTACAACCTTCGTTCGATTTCTAAATAATCTCTGTAAATAGAGATGGCCTTAGTTTGGTCGAAGTGGTTTAACGTTCTTAGTAATTCTGTGTTTGAGGTATATTAATATTATATATAATAGATATCTAGTTTTGTGAAGTGATTTAGTGTTAAAATCGCTGATTCCATTTTAAACTAGTTCTGTGTGCAGAGTGAATATTTTGATAGTTTGTTATTTCTTTAATCGTCGAGTTGCAGTGGAAATACAAAATAAATTATATTTTTAGCTTACTAAACAAGTAGCTGAAATAAGTTTAAATTAACTGTTAAATACTCAGTCGAAACTGTTTTAATAACTAACTTATAAATGCTAGATGCGACATCAGTGAATATTGACGGAATACGAAGATATTCCTGATGATTGATTTTTATATAACTTACTTTACGGGAAGTTTTAAATATAAGTCAAGCTGTAGGCTTGCTATTTAAAATGTAAGTTATAATGAGTACATATATGTAAATTATTTGATATGTGTTCTTTCTTTTATATAGTGAAACGGTGGTACCAACTTTCCAGCGTTTAGTAAAGAGACATATTCGTGAGAAGCATAGACATTTCCTATCTTTAACCACGGGGTTTTTTTTGTTTCAAGTAACACTGTTCTGACAGTGCATATGCCATCAGAGAGAGACAGTAATAGCAATCCCACTAACGGTTTCTAAAGACTAGAAATACATATTGGGCTTTTGAGCCAGTTCATATTGCTCCACAAATTTAACTGTACATGCTGCCTGGCGGCGAGAATATTACAAGAAACATTAACATTCCGACAGAGATTGTGACTAGTATTGTGGTGACCAAATATAGTACCTTCCTGGAAGTAGACACCGATCTGACATTCCTTAAATCCTAGAATCCAAAGCTAATGACATTGTGCTCTGCTAACTTTCGTGCCTGGACAAATTTTATGTGACTTAATCAGACATTCGAGAAAAATTAGAACACCCAAGGAATCGGTTCCCTGAGACAGAGAGTTCAGTACGTCTTCTGGAACTGGGGGTTTCTTGGTCGCTGACTGCATTTTTCGGGACTGTGTGAAGGTCCTAGAATTCTTATGTTCCCAGAGGCAGCGAGCAAAGTTGTGAGTATATATGTGTGAGAAAGGCCATGGCTGGATGAATGAGAGTACACAGGTCTGAGTGTTATTTTACCGGTGTATTATTGTCACACATTTGCTGTCTTAAATTTTTTTAATCTGCAGAATTTGTTACAAATGCTAGAGTTTCTTTTTTCTTAGGCTAAATCAGATTTATCCAACTCTGTTCATATATTTACGAGAAAGAAAGAAATCTCTTAGACTCAACCCTATGTATCTATAACTCTTTGAGCCATCATCTGTTCTCTTAACGGGGCTGTGGGCTAAACCTAGAGTAAGATTCTAACGGGCTATCATCCTTGTAGCATTTTTTCCTTGAATTCTATGACTATTTGTATATGTTTTTCCTTTATGTATTTTTTGGTGTTGTGAGAGATTTTGATATGATAATTAAAATATCTCTCTTGAACAAAAAAATCAGTGCGTTGGTCAGCTCGATGCCAATAATATATATATTCATGGTTATAGATTTCCCACGTCTGTGTGTTTAACTGTCGTCACGTGTATGTGCGTGCCCGTGAGTAGATAGAGATTTATGTAATATATATCTGTGGTTTAGACTGTCTGACACTTTAAAAGCGGTCGTAGAAGATAGGTGAGAGAGAGAAGATTATCTCGATTCTCAAAGACAGCCTCTATATCACATTCTATCATCTCACGTGTGGAAATTCTATTGCTTTTCACCAGCTCACACTGTGACTATCACTCATTCCAACCTATTCAGAAGGGACCAAACCCAAGTCTTAATTTCTCCTATCAAAAATCTACGACAAATGTGGGCTCGTTTCCGGTTTTTGAACTTAGAATAGGAAGACGAGACGACAAATGGTTGCTCGTTTCCGGTTTTTGAACTTAGAATAGGAAGACGAGTACGACAAATGTGGACTCGTCTATCTGGATTTTGAACTTAAGATTCTTTATTCTGATATAGAGTAAGAGTGTGATGTCTTGTGAGTTTTGTATCTTTTAAAAATAATTTATCCCCTAGACTAACGATCTGTTTACGGGCGTGCTGACCACACAAACTGAGAAGTTTTTTTTCCACAGCATTAGGAAGCATTATACATTTGGTTTACAGGTTGATTTTGTCGGAATACATGTTAATTAATGATTTTGTAATACTAAACGCTGGTAAAGTTTTGTGAGTGTATAACATTCACAAGGGTTCTGAAGCAGGAAGGGGTTTGAACTAAAGTTAAGGAGTGCGTTTCGGACTATTTGTCCAGATTAATTGCCTCCCTTACCCTATCTGTCTTCAGGGGGTGAACTTGATAGTGGATTAAAAATTAAGGGATTTTTCTCTTTAATTTTGCAATAATTATTTTGCTTTTCCACTGTAGCAACTAATTTTTCAGAAGTAATCTTAACAACCATTTAGTTGGCGTAGTCGTGTTTTGCATTAAGTGCTTTATTGCCGATAATAGCAGCGATAGTTAGATTTTACTTTGGAGGAGGTATCCCAGGGTTAAGGATATCATCTTTTGATTTTTTGGTACATTTTTTTTCTCGTAAGTGGTAGGAACCAGTGTATCCTTTTTCCTATTTTCTTTCTCCACTAGTCTCAGTTACTGACATAATATGGCCGAGAGGGCAAAGCTTAGACAACTCCTCAGGGACGAAGCGAGAGAGGAGGGACTGGAAGGAGAGGAAGCAAAAGCTTTTGTCAGAGACGAACTTGAGAGATATGATGCGGAGAGGAAAGCAGCTGAAGCTAAAGAGGAAAAAGAACGTCTATTAGAGCAGAAGAAGATGGACGAAGAAATGGAAATTCGCAGGATGCAGCATGAGGAAAAAGAGAAAGGAGAGAGAAGAGAGACAGCATGAGTTAGCTCTTAAAACTCTAGAATTCCAAAGTCGTGGTACTGCCTCTACCTCCAGCAATGGAGAGTCTTCTCCTCATTCTTCCTTAACTGATCCTTCTAATACGCAATCTCTTCACCTCACTGCGATGTCTTTTACGCTCGAATCTTTCCCTTGTCCTAATGAGAAGATTGACACATGGTTAGAAAAATTTGAGAAAATTGCAACTCTGTACGGTTTAGAGAGGTCGCGTTGGAACATGAAGCTTTCCCAGGCTTTGAAAAGTTCTGCGTATGATGTTTACGCCAAACTGGAAAGTAGCCAACAAGACAACTATGATCTGTTGAAGAAAGCGTTACTGGAGCGCTTTGAAATGAACGCTCGCAAGTTTTTGCAACTGTTTCGCAACAGCAGAAAGGAGAATTCTGAATCTTTTCACCAGTTCTCTTCCCGTCTAAAGGGATATTTGACAAAGTGCCTTGAGCTCTCGCAGCTCCCCTCTACCTACGAAGGTCTTGAGGAATTTGTTTTAACAGAACAAATAAAGAACACATTGTCTGCTGATACCCGGAGATTTCTAGCTGAGCAAGGGGCAGAAAAACTTGAAGACATTTTGGAAAAGTCTGAGCGTTATCACAATGCGCTGGCTGAACTACCGGCCATAAAACGAAAACCGACAGAAGAGCATTTTCGGAAAAATAATCTTGACCAAGCTTCTCAGGCTTCTAATGCTTCAAATCAGTTTAACCACAGAGAAACTGGACCTCAAAACCCCCCTCCTGAAAAATCCAAGTTCTACAAGAACAAGTACCCCAACCACCCCAAACAGTCTGATCAACCCGACCGCCCTACATGGCAGCGTAGCCAGAAAGGACAAGGTGGCAAAGGGAGAACCCCTGAGCACGGGACATATGATCAGACAAAGCACACCGAGCAGAAACGCATCGGATGCTTATTGACAGTCTCGCAAGGCGGAATTGTTGACAGTGATTCCCAACCTGTTGGGGATAGACCCTCAACGCGAGGTACTGTTACTTTGAACGGTTCTCAAACTTCTTGCTTATTTGACACGGGGCTTTCTTATGATTGCATTGTTGCCAGAAACCTGGTCAAACCCGGTCAAGAGACAGCAGAGACCGTCCAACTTTGTGGAGTTCGTAAGAGTGATGCACCTACAGCGCTTCCCATCGCATTGGTGGAGATCCACTCTGATTTTGTCAGAGGTGTGATCAAAGCGGCTGCTATGGATGATCCCATCTACCCAGTCATACTTGGCGGGAGATACGTGTGTATTGGGAAACCGGAAGAGCCGAGTGTGGCAGCAGTAACTACAAGAGGGCAAACCATGAAGGAACGGGAGCCTGCGTCGAATTTGTTACCCATGGAACTTAAAGAAGCGCAATACAAGGACCCTACTTTGGCACCCTGCTTTAGGAAACTGCCAATGGCTAAGGAACCCAAACAGCACGGGGACATTTTTTCTGAGGATGGCGTACTTTATCGGAGAACGGGCATGCCTGACCAAGGTTACAACCAGCTCCTAGTACCGAAACAGTACAGAAGCCAAATCCTAGAAATGGGGCACTCTCTTCCCTTCAGCGGACATATGGGACAGAACGCCACAAACCAACCGATAACCACTCATTATTGGTGGCCAGGAGTAAATACTGATATTATCAGATATGTCAAATCCTGTGCCCAGTGCCAACGTTTGCCACCCAAGCAACGGACACCCCCAGTCCACATGAGTGAAATGCCAATAATGGGAACACCATTCGAACGGGTTGTGATCGACATTTTAGGGCCTTTCGAAAGGACTAAAAGAAGGAACAGGTTCATCCTGACCTTAGTCGATACATGCACTTTATGGGCAGAAGCTATCCCGCTAACATGCGCAGATGCCAAGCATGTCGCAGAAGCCCTCGTGCAGATTTTCACTCGGTTGGGATTCCCTCAGCAAGTGTTGACGGATAACGGATCTCCATACCGAAACCGGTTGATGGATGAGATCGTTAAGATCTTGAGGACCCAGCACATCCACACTAAGCCATATACTCCGGCCGGAAATGGGCTCGTGGAACGTGCTAATGGAAACCTCAACATGATGCTAAGTAAACTGGCACAAGTGAAACCTGAAGATTGGGATCTTTGTATTCCTGCAGCATTATTTGGCTACAGAGAATCTCCTCATACTTCCACAGGATTTCCGCCAGCTACGCTTTTATTCGGCAGACCCATTAAGGGCCCGCTGGAAGCCTTACTTCAGTCTCTGACAGACGAGAAGGTGGATGAGACAGTTGTCTCAGCCAGTAAGTACGTATCGGATATAAAGGAAAGGTTGAAACTAGGGTGGGACCTAGCAACGACTAACTTTAAGCGAGCTCGCACAAAGCACGCTAACCGATACAGGAAAGTCGCGAAAGAGAGAGAATTAGAAGTAGGAGAAAAAGTTCGGGTGTTACTCCCTACCGAGAACAACCAACTGAAGATCGGATGGCAAGGGCCGTTTACCGTCCTGAAAAAGATTTCTAAGGCTAACTACCAGATATCTATTCAAGGAAAGGAGAAGGTTTTCCATTTAAATCTCTTAAAGAGATACTTGGAAAGACCAGCGCCAACCTCCGACCATCTCCTGACGATCGCCAGAGCTGACGAAGATGATGATAGTGGCAGGGATATTCCACCGCTATCACAGGAAATCTTTCAAAAATGTCAGAAGCGGCGACGCTCTTTCAAGCGCGCATGGGAGACATTCCAGAGGAAGGAAAACTTTGGGAGGAGACTTGAGTACGAATTGGAGAGAGATGGAGGGGGAAGATGAGAGGGAAGAAGACAGACACCCCGAAGCTACGGTTATAGGAAATTTAATTCCATAACGTAGACATGGAGTGCTTCCATATCTTAAGGGGGGACGTCCTGTCACGTGGGTTTTGATCATTAAATTGCCTACATCTTCTTCCTATTCTCTCACCCGCATCCTTTTATTTTATTATCTTTCCGTACTTGTTTTTCCTGTATTTTTTCGCATCACTCGTTGCGAAAAATATATTTCTTTCCTATCATCGTTAGCTGTGAATATACGGTTCTCGCCAGACATACGTCTGCAGTTTCCCCGGTCAGAGCGCGGCCCGACCAGATTTCTGGGCCTGGGGTGTGAGAAATTCGTTTCGCTGGACATAGAGCAGACTTTTGGTCTACCATTTTTTTCACCTGTCACTAGCTTAAGGTGTCAAAACCGGCATCTGTACGACGCAGTTGTAGACGGTTGTCTGAGATTTGCAACTGACACGCGCTTTTCCCGGTCAGTTTGTCAACGCAGGTGCGTAATCGCCCGGTGGCAGTTACGACACGCCTCTAAGTATAACGTAGCTGTTATGAGAAGGGGGAGAGATCGGCGCGGGGGAGATAGTTCATCCTTTGTCTGTTTCAAATATTAACCCACGTTTGAAACTATTTTTTTTGACTCAGTAACTTTGCAGTTAGACTAGTACAACCTTCGTTCGATTTCTAAATAATCTCTGTAAATAGAGATGGCCTTAGTTTGGTCGAAGTGGTTTAACGTTCTTAGTAATTCTGTGTTTGAGGTATATTAATATTATATATAATAGATATCTAGTTTTGTGAAGTGATTTAGTGTTAAAATCGCTGATTCCATTTTAAACTAGTTCTGTGTGCAGAGTGAATATTTTGATAGTTTGTTATTTCTTTAATCGTCGAGTTGCAGTGGAAATACAAAATAAATTATATTTTTAGCTTACTAAACAAGTAGCTGAAATAAGTTTAAATTAACTGTTAAATACTCAGTCGAAACTGTTTTAATAACTAACTTATAAATGCTAGATGCGACATCAGTGAATATTGACGGAATACGAAGATATTCCTGATGATTGATTTTTATATAACTTACTTTACGGGAAGTTTTAAATATAAGTCAAGCTGTAGGCTTGCTATTTAAAATGTAAGTTATAATGAGTACATATATGTAAATTATTTGATATGTGTTCTTTCTTTTATATAGTGAAACGGTGGTACCAACTTTCCAGCGTTTAGTAAAGAGACATATTCGTGAGAAGCATAGACATTTCCTATCTTTAACCACGGGGGTTTTTTTGTTTCAAGTAACACTGTTCTGACAGTGCATATGCCATCAGAGAGACAGTAATAGCAATCCCACTAACGGTTTCTAAAGACTAGAAATATATATTGGGCTTTTGAGCCAGTTCATATTGCTCCACAAATTTAACTGTACATGCTGCCTGGCGGCGAGAATATTACAAGAAACATTAACATTCCGACAGAGATTGTGACTAGTATTGTGGTGACCAAATATAGTACCTTCCTGGAAGTAGACACCGATCTGACATTCCTTAAATCCTAGAATCCAAAGCTAATGACATTGTGCTCTGCTAACTTTCGTGCCTGGACAAATTTTATGTGACTTAATCAGACATTCGAGAAAAATTAGAACACCCAAGGAATCGGTTCCCTGAGACAGAGAGTTCAGTACGTTTTTTGGAACTGGGGGTTTCTTGGTCGCTGACTGCATTTTTCGGGTCTGTGTGAAGGTCCTAGAATTCTTATGTTCCCAGAGGCAGCGAGCAAAGTTGTGAGTATATATGTGTGAGAAAGGCCATGGCTGGATGAATGAGAGTACACAGGTCTGAGTGTTATTTTACCGGTGTATTATTGTCACACATTTGCTGTCTTAAATTTTTTTAATCTGCAGAATTTGTTACAAATGCTAGAGTTTCTTTTTTCTTAGGCTAAATCAGATTTATCCAACTCTGTTCATATATTTACGAGAAACAAAGAAATCTCTTAGACTCAACCCTATGTATCTATAACTCTTTGAGCCATCATCTGTTCTCTTAACGGGGCTGTGGGCTAAACCTAGAGTAAGATTCTAACGGGCTATCATCCTTGAAGCATTTTTTTCCTTGAATTCTATGACTATTTGTATATGTTTTTCCTTTATGTATTTTTTGGTGTTGTGAGAGATTTTGATATGATAATTAAAATATCTCTCTTGAACAAAAAAATCAGTGCGTTGGTCAGCTCGATCCCAATAATATATATATATTCATGGTTATAGATTTCCCACGTCTGTGTGTTTAACTGTCGTCACGTGTATGTGCGTGCCCGTGAGTAGATAGAGATTTATGTAATATATATCTGTGGTTTAGACTGTCTGACACTTTAAAAGCGGTCGTAGAAGATAGGTGAGAGAGAGAAGATTATCTCGATTCTCAAAGACAGCCTCTATATCACATTCTATCATCTCACGTGTGGAAATTCTATTGCTTTTCACCAGCTCACACTGTGACTATCACTCATTCCAACCTATTCAGAAGGGACCAAACCCAAGTCTTAATTTCTCCTATCAAAAATCTACGACACATACAATAATTTACGAGTTACAATATTATAGTAAAGGCAACAATTTTACTCCTTATTCCCATCCTTATTGATAAGCAACATTTGACAAATTACAACAATATAGTAAAGGCAATAACATTACTCCAGACTTCCCTCCCTAGAGCTATACATCATTTGACATGTTACAATATTATAGTAAAATCTGCCATTTCACTCCAGAACTCCCATACTTAGTATTATACAGCATTTGGAAAGTAAAAAGATTCACGGTATCGACACGATTCAGTCTACCCAGCTATAAATGGGTACCTGACTTCTCACTTGAGTTAGGGAAGGAAAAGGCAGCGAGGAAAGGTACTGGTCACCCCACCTCTGTATGCATGACCTAGTTTAGTGAGGTCTCTAACACTTCACTCCCCTACGGTAGTATCTGCTATGTGACTACCTTTTTACTCTCCCACTGAAGCAAATGACTATCGATTCAGACATTACCATCTAACCCGTACAGTCAGGTACTAAATACACGTAACTGGCTATGGAACTCTAGACGGTAAAATGTTTTCAACACTACTCGTATATTTTTTTATTTTTATTAAATGTCAAAATGAGGCCCTGTAAGGGATATTTTCTAACACAAACCGTATTGTTTAATTTGGGACCGGTATTCGGAAGAGTGCCGAAAATTCTTATTTAGAATGTATGTAAGTTCGGGTAGTTTACCTAGAAGATGGTAGATATTCAGACGGCCAAGTCGTAGACCATCCTTAAGAAGGCAACGTACATTATTATCAGCCATTATTGTAATAAAATAAAAATAAAAAACAAGTTAAAAAGTGCAGTTACACACAAAAAGTAATCGCAAAGCATGTAAACTAATTGTACTTCCCCAAGGAAGTGGAATTTAAGGGGTGGGGGGGGGGGGGGGGGGGGGGGGGGGGGGGGGGGGGGGGGGGGGGGGGGGGGGGGGGGGGGGGGGGGGGGGGGGGGGGGGGGGTGGGGGGGGGGGGGGGGGGGGGGAATTGCAGAAAATACAATAATTAAAGAAATAAAAATTGATCAAATAAAACTAATACAATTTCAACTAAGAGAAAAGAGAATTGTCTGCAGTATATAAAAAGTGTCCCACAACAATCAGGCATACAACTTATCACACCATTGCTGCTCAACAAAACAAATTGAAGTTATACGTGAGATTTAAGAGAGAATGGTGAGCGTAGGAATGAGAGGAATAAGCCCCGAGATAATAATAAGAAGAAAACAATAGTATAATACGATAGTTAGTACAAAAGTGGAAACAAATTTAGATACACACTACTCTAAAGTGAGCAGTTTACTGCAACTTTATTCTTGCACATACACACAAAAAAATCAATTTACTTGCTATAAGCACAATCTGTTTCCAACAGAATGAAATGTATGTATTTTAAAAACAGATAATGTAAAGAAAAGAGAAAAAAAAAATTAACATCTAAGCGTGACAGTTAAAATGCCACGCTGATACTCCTATGTGAGATTGTCTTTTATCTCAGGACAAAGAACACTAAAGTGCTTGCGAAGAGAACGCGTCAGGTCGAATATTAAACTGCAAACTTGTTTTAAAAACAGTTTTAAGTTAGTAGATTAGGCATTGCTTGGTCTTAATCTTGTTCTGTAGATCCGTACATAGACATCTGAAGTAGAGGTGGGAAAATCGACACACTCCGCTGTTTCGAGACAGTCGGCTCAGTGATTTAAACTGTGTCGAAACAGTGTGTCGACACAACGGCACAACGGCACTATTGCCCGATCAGGGAGAAAGAAGTCTCTAATAGACAGTATACATTACTATACATGAACTGTTTTTACTTGCGCGCTACTGTCGTGTGTGAAAATCTATGTCATTTCGTGTGACCATAATTCAATATTTTTACACAAGTCTTCATTATGATGAAATAAAACGGAGATATGATGATAGCTGCAGTATATGTGAAATAATAAAAAACAACAATAATAATAACAGTAATAATAACACATGATATCAAACTAGAGTAAGCTAGTTTTGGTAAACAATGATTCAAATCCACACCGAGTACACAGATATAAGCAGAACTAATAAAGTGTCCATTACATTTATACGAACACACGGACACTTTCAACTTTAACATAGTGCCTAAAACATTGACAACTGCAGCACTGACACAATTTCCAGTGTCTATAAATTCTCAGCAAAAATAATATCACTTGTAAAATCAAGTCATCATAACACATCCCTGAAAAATATGACATGTTTGATATCTCATACTAATGTTCCGAACGGTTGATTCAAATTTTACAAAGGCCCACAGAAGGTGAGACAGTGAAACAGTGTGTCTCTGCAAAACAGCGAGGCAGACAGGAACTGAAACTGTGTCGAAACAACCAGCAGGCTGTGTGTCGAAACTTTCGGACTCGATGCTGTTTCGAAGCATTGTTTCGACACATACACACAGTAGCCATCTCTAATCTGAAGAGCCTGCATTAATATTTCTGGACTATATTGAGTAAGTTGCCGTAAAACGAATGAACTGTGAGAATTCCGTTCTGGGCGGGTGGAGACGGGGTGAGGAAACTCCCATTTTCTTGTTGTAGTTTCTGTCCCCCTGCCTATTTAATTTATACACCGAAAATATTTTCAAACAGATACAAGAAATACCAGGACTGAACATCAGTGGAAGGTCAATAAACAACCTTAGATATGCAGATGATACCGTGTTGTTAGCTGAAAGCGAACAGGAGTTACAAGAACTAGTGAAGCAAGTGAACAGTATAAGTCATGAATATGGACTCGACATTAATATTGAGAAGACAAAAACTATGTTAATTAGCAAAACAGGCGATAAACCCACATTAAAGATAAGCGTAAATGGGAAAATCCTGGAACTAGTCAGGAGCTACGTATATCTTGGTCATATAATAACAGAAGATGGCAGATGTGAAACAGAAATCAAGAAGAGAATAGGAATGGCCAAAGCTACATTCAACAACATGAAACATATACTGACATCTAAACAGTTATCTCATAAATTAAAACTGAGAATCATAAAGTGTTATATATATTCTGCATTTCTGTATGGTGCAGAAACATGGACGATGAATAAGCATTTGGAAGAAAGAATTGAGGCTCTTGAAATGTGGATATATAGAAGAATGGGGCGTATCTCATGGAAAGATATGAAAACAAATAAAGAGGTCCTAGAAAATCTAGGTATGAAAAGAGAACTAATGAGGGAGGTCACAGTTCGGCAGCTAAAATACTTTGGCCACATAAAAAGGCATAACACCATGCAGAAGACCATAACAGAAGGGAGAGTTGAAGGCAAACGTACAAGGTGAAGACAGCGCTATAAGTGGGAAGATAACATCAAGAGATGGACAGGAAAGAGTCTATCAGAGTGCACCACCAAGACAAGAGACAGAAGACGTTGGAGATCCATTACAGCCAACCTTCGTTGTGGAGATGGCAACTGATGATGATGAGTTTCTGCGTTGCGATTAAGTGAATGGGTGTTACTTGTAGTCCAGTCTTTCCCTCTGTCCAGTGGTGTCTGTTGTGCAGTTAGTGGCTGGCGTGTCTGTCGTGTGGGTAGTGGGGGATACATTTGGTCGCAAAGATTAGCGTGGGAGGTATGCTTAAGTGTAACTTTTCTAGATACATGAATGTCAGCTGAGGATGGTGATTGATGTTTATGAGCGGCTGTGCCTGGGTTTACTGAGTTAAGTGAATAATTTGTGTCCCTGGTGGATGAATGTGTGTGTTTCTGGTGTGTCCTCTGAGGAAACTTTAAATTGTTGGCTAAGTAGTTGGTCCCTAGTTTAGAAGTGTGCTCTTGATATCTGTATAGTAGGTTTTTTTAGCGCACCTGACTTAGATGTGAAAAAGGGTGTGTTGTTTATGAAAAACGTGTTATGTTTTGAACAAAAAGTGTAAAGCACCTTGTTATTGATATCCACAGTGTGGCGCGCTTTACCGTAGCTGGGTGGAATTATAGACGAAATATATGTGGATGTGTTGGGAAATTTTTGTTTTATGGTGTCAATAATTCTGGAGATGTCTGTAGGTTAAGAATGTGTCCATTTATGCTGTCGTTTATCTCTACGTGTATTGTTGCTTTCTTTATGTTGGTATTTGTGTTGAGACGGCTTATTTCATTGGTAACTGTCGTAGATTTTCGATAGGAGAATTAAGACTAGGTTTGGTCCCTTCTGAATAGGTTTGAATAGGTGATAGACTCAGTGAGAGTTAGTGAAAGGTAATAGAATTCCACACACGTGAGATGATAGATTTTGATATAGTGGCTGTCTCTGAAAGCGAAAAGAATTCTTCTCTCTCTCACCTATCTTCTACAACAGTTGTTACAGCGTCAGATAGACTACACCAATATACATATTACGTATATTTCTATCACTCACAGGCACGCTCATACACGTGACGACAGGTAAACACACAGACGTGGAAAAACTATAACAATGATATATATATTATCTAGAACGAGCTGACCAAACACGATTATTAAGTTCAAGAGCGATTTTAATATCAGGAAAAAAATCGGCTCACAACATCAAAGAAAGTACATCAAGGAAAATACATATACACATAGTCATAAAATTCAAGGAAATGTTGCAAGGATGATAGCCCCGTTATAGTGTTAACTCTAGGTTTAGCCCGGCCCCGTTAAGAGAACAGATGATGGCGCCAGAGTCACAGATACATAGGGTTTGAGTCTAAGAGTTTTCTTTGTTTTATCTCGTAATTATATGCACAGAGTTTGAAAAAAAAAATCTGATTTAACCTAAGACAAAAACACAAGAACTCTAGCCTTAGCAACAAATTATGCAGATTGGGAAAAAAAAAATTAGGACAGCAACAGGGTGTCAAAGATATAAATAGTGAAAATATCACTCAAACCAGCGTACACTCATTCATTCCGCCATGGCTTCTCATTCATGTACTCACGACTTTGCTTGCTGCCTCTTGGAACACATTGATTTTAGATTTTCACACAGACTCAAAAAAAATGCAGTCTTCTGCCAAGAAGTCCCCAGTTCCAAAAGACGTATTTAACTCGGAGTCTCCGGGAACGACTACTTGGGTGTGCAAATTTGTTCAAATGTCTGATTAAGTCACCTAACAATTATTCCAGGCGCGGGAGTTAGCAGAGCACAGTGTCAATAGCGTAGGTTTCTAGAAATGATGAATGTCAGGTCGGTGCCTTCCCTCAGTATAGGATTCACTTTAGTCACACCACAGATTTGTCCACAAAATATATATATATAGTCGGGAAATGTTAGTTAATATTCACGTCACCAGGCAGGAAATTATATAGTGTTTCTAGAAGAAATTAAGATCTGGCTCCAAGGTCCAGTATTTATCATTACAGTCTTTGAAAACCCGTTATTGGGATATAGTATTTCTGGCTAACTCTGCACACGTCAGATCAGTGTTACTTGAGAAAACCCACGTGGTTCAAAATAAGGACTGTCTATTTCTTCACAAGTATGGAAACTACTACTAGGTGCTGGTAAAGTTAGGGTCACCCCAAAACTTTCACTGTGTGGAGGAAAAATAACACATATAATATAATAAACAGAATCTGTACGGGTTATAACTTACATTTAAACTTGCAAGCAGAGAGCTTTGCTTATCATTTAAACTTCCCGTGACGTAAGTTATATTTAAAAATCAGCAATTCTCATGAATTAGGAACACGTGCGTATTCCGTCACCATTCATGAGGCTCGATTCTAGAGTTTATACGTTAGTTTAGAAAAATACACTCGACTGAGTATTAGCGGTTAAATAAAATTCATAAATAGCTACAATTGCCGTTATAAGCTAGAAATTTTAATTTATTCTGCTTTCCACTGAATGCTTCCCTAGAAAATATAATAGCCTACCACTTTATTTCTCTTCTGCGCTAAAGAAATAGATTAAAATGAATTAAGCGATTTAACACTTTAACACTCACAAAATCTATATATCTATCATATTAATTACCTCAACCACAGAATTACAGGTAGTCGCACAACTAAAGAATAAAATGCTGAAAGTATTTCTGGAAGTCTAGAAGTTCGACAAATTGCCGAAACAAACTAAGATCTTCGCTAACAGCTATTCTGTTTACGAGCAACCTATCTACTGTGAGTCTATGAGCGAGGATGAAATTAAAGTTTCAAACTTGGCCAATATCTTAAAATCAGACAAAGGGCCCAAACTTATTTCGCCAAGCGAAATTATCTCCCCTACTCCCAACATTTACGTCCGCTTAACGCGTGTCGTAACTGTCACCTACTGACCACGATGTACGCGTGTCAGTTTCAAATCCCAGACAGCCTGACTCCAATGCAGGGCAGTTTCCACACTACAGCTGACCATGGCCCACAGTGAGCGCCGTGTCAGTTTGGGATTTTCCAGACAAATGTCTGGATACTGACCGGTGCAGATGTAAAGTATCACACCTCACCGGGACTTATGCCGAGAAGAAGCTCGCGCGCTCGGTGAGAATGTAGACGATTTGCTACGTCCTATGTTCAGCGAACCGACTTATCACGCCTTCTGACGCCCTGCAGCCCTGACATCTACGTAATATCGTCCTAGCGCGATTCTCAGTTTTAGAGAAAGGAAAACAGGTAAAGTTTGCGAATTATATGAAAATAATATTCGCAAAACGAATGGATGAAAAATATACAGGAAAAAGGAAATACAGAGATAATAAAGAGAGAATTTGGGTGAACGAATAGGAAGAAGATGTAGGAAATTAAATGAATATAAACCCTACGTGACAGAGCCTCCCCCCTTTAAGATATGGAAGCACTCCATGTCTACGTTATGGAGTTTAATTTCCTATAACCGTAGCTTCGTGGTGTCTGTCTTCTTCCCTCTCATCTTCCCCCTCCATCTCTGTCCAATTCCTACTCAAGTCCACTCCTCAAAGTTTCCTTCCCCTGGAATGTCTCATATGCGCGCTTGAAAGAGCGTCGCCGCTTCTGACATTTTTGAAAGATTTCCTGTGATAGCGGTGGAATATCCCTGCCACTATCGTCATCTTCGTCAGTTTTGGCGATCGTCAGGAGATGGTCGGAGGTTGGCACTGGTTTTTCCAAGTATCTCTTTAAGAGATTTAAATGGAAAACCTTCTCCTTTCCTTCAATAGAGATCTGGTAGTTAGCCTTAGAAATCTTTTTCAGGACGGTAAACGGCCCTTGCCATCCGATCTTCAGTTGGTTGTTCTCGGTAGGGAGCAACACCAAAACTTTCTCTCCTGCTTCCAGTTCTCTCTCTTCCGCGACTTTCCTGTATCGGTTAGCGTGCTTGGTGCGTGCTCGCTTAAAGTTAGTCGTTGCTAGGTCCCACCCTAGTTTCAACCGTTCCTTTAAAACCGACACATATTTACTGGCTGAGACAACTGTCTCATCAGCCTTCTCGTCTGTCAGAGACTGAAGTAAGGCTTCAAGCGGGCCCTTAATGGGTCTGCCGAATAAGAGTGTAGCTGGCGGAAATCCTGTGGAAGTATGAGGAGATTCTCTGTAGCCAAATAATGCTGCAGGAATACAGAGATCCCAATCTTCAGGTTTCACTTGTGCCAGCTTACTTAGCATCATGGTGAGGTTTCCATTAGCACGTTCCACGAGCCCATTTCCGGCCGGAGTATATGGCTTAGTGTGGATGTGCTGGGTCCTCAAGATCTTAACGATCTCATCCATCAACAGGTTTCGGTATGGAGATCCATTATCCGTCAACACTTGCTGAGGGAATCCCAACCGAGTGAAAATCTGCACGAGGGCTTCTGCGACATGCTTGGCATCTGCGCATGTTAGCGGGATAGCTTCTGCCCATAAAGTGCATGTATCGACTAAGGTCAGGATGAACCTGTTCCTTCTTTTAGTCCTTTCGAAAGGCCCTAAAATGTCGATCACAACCCGTTCGAATGGTGTTCCCATTATTGGCATTTCACCCATGTGGACTGGGGGTGTCCGTTGCTTGGGTGGTACACGTTGGCACTGGGCACAGGATTTGACATATCTGATAATATCAGTATTTACTCCTGGCCACCAATAATGAGTGGTTATACGTTGGTTTGTGGCGTTCTGTCCCATATGTCCGCTAAAGGGAAGAGAGTGCCCCATTTCTAGGATTTGGCTTCTGTACTGTTTCGGTACTAGGAGCTGGTTGTAACCTTGGTCAGGCTTGCCCGTTCTCCGATAAAGTACGCCATCCTCAGAAAAAAAATGTCCCCGTGCTGTTTGGGTTCCTTCGCCATGGGCAGTTTCCTAAAGCAGGGTGCCAAAGTAGGATCCTTTTGTTGCGCTTCTTTAAGTTCCATAGGTAACAAATTAGGCGCAGGCTCCCGTTCCTTCTTGGTTTGCCCTCTTGTAGTTACTGCTGCCACAATCGGCTCTTCCGGTTTCCCAATACACACGTATCTCCCGCCAAGTATGACTGGGTAGATGGGATCATCCATAACAGCCGCTTTGATCACACCTCTGACAAAGTCAGAGTGTATCTCCACCAATGCGATGGGAAGCGCTGTAGGTGCATCACTCTTACGAACTCCACAAAGTTTGACGGTCTCTCCTGTCTCTTGACCGGGTTTAACCAGGTTTCTGGCAACAATGCAATCGTAAGAAAGCCCCGTGTCAAATAAGCAAGAAGTTTGAGAACCGTTCAAAGTAACAGTACCTCGCGTTGAGGGTCTATCCCCAACAGGTTGGGAATCACTGTCAATAATTCCGCCTTGCGAGACTGTCAATAAGCATCCGATGCGTTTCGGCTCGGTGTGCTCGGTCTGATCATATGTCCCGTGCTCAGGGGTTCTCCCTTTGCCACCTTGTCCTTTCTGGCTACGCTGCCATGTAGGGCGGTCGGGTTGATCAGACTGTTTGGGGTGGTTGGGGTACTTGTTCTTGTAGAACTTGGATTTTTCAGGAGGGGGGTTTTGAGGTCCAGTTTCTCTGTGGTTGTTTTGGTTAGAAGCCTGAGAAGATTGCTCTAGGTTATGTTTTCGAAAATGCTCCTCTGTCGGTTTCCGCTTTGTGGCCGGTAGTTCAGCCAGCGCATTGTGAAACGCTCAGACTTTTCCAAAATGTCTTCAAGTTTTTCTGCCCCCCTGCTCAGCGAGAAATCTCCGGGTATCAGCAGACAAAGTGTTCTTTATTTGTTCAGTTAGAACAAGTTCCTCAAGACCTTCATAGGTAGAGGGGAGCTGCGAAAGCTCAAGGCACTTTGTTAGATATCCCTTAAGACGAGATGAGAACTGGTGAAAAGTTTCAGAATTCTCTTTCCGGCTGTTGCGAAACAGTTGCAAAAACTTGCGAGCGTTCATTTCAAAGCGCTCCAGTAACGCTTTCTTCAACACATCGTAGTCGTCTTGTTGGCTACTTTCCAGCTTAGAATAAACATCATAAGCAGAACCTTTTAGTGCCTGGGAAAGTTTCATATTCCAACGCGACCTCTCTAACCCGTACAGAGTTGCAATTTTCTCAAATTTTTCTAACCATGTGTCAATCTTCTCATTTGGACAAGGAAAAGATTCAAGAGTGAAAGACATAGCATTTAGTTGAAGAGATTGAGTGTTAGCAGGGTCAGTTAAGGAAGAATGAGGAGAAGACTCTCCATTGCTGGAGGTAGAGGCAGCACCACGGCTTTGGAACTCTAGAGTCTTAAGCGCCAGCTCATGCTGTCGTCGTTGCTCATTTTCTCTTTCCTCATGCTGTCTCTCCTTCTCTCTTTCCTCATGCTGTCTCTCCTTCTCTCGTTCGTTCGCCCTGCGAATTTCCATTTCCTCGTCCATCTTCTTCTGCTGTAAAAGACGGTCTTCCCTTTCCCTCTCTCTAGCTTCTGCTTCTTTCCTCTCCGCGTCATATCTCTCAAGTTCGTCTCTGACAAAAGCTTTCGCTTCCTCTCCTTCCAGTCCCTCCTCTCTCGCTTCGTCCCTGAGGAGTTGTCTAAGCTTTGCCCTCTCGGCCATATTATGTCAGTGACTGAGACTAGTGGAGAAAGAAAATAGGAAAAAGGATAGACTGACTCCTACCACTTACGAGAAAAAAAAATGTACCAAAAATTCAAAAGATGATATACTTAACCCTGGGATACCTCCTCCAAAATAAAATCTAACTATCGCTGCTATTATCGGCAATGAAGCACTTAATGCAAAACACGACTACGCCAACTAAATGGTAGTTAAGATTACTTCTGAAAAATAAGTTGCTACAGTGGAAAAGCAAAAGAATATTGCAAAAATTAAAGAGAAAAATAATCCCTTAATTTTAAAAACAAATCCACTATAAGTTCGCCCCTGAAGTCAGATCGGGTAAGGGAGGGAATTAATCTGGACAAAAAGTCCGAAAACACACTCCTTAACTTAGTTCAAACGCCGTTCTGCCTCAGTACCCAGTGAATGTTATACACTCACCACTTTACCAGCATTTAGTATTACAATCAGCAGTTAACATATATCCCGACAAAATCAACCTGTAACCAAAATGTATATTATTCAAAGATGCTGTGGAAAAAAAAACTTATTAGTTTGTGTGGTCAGCACGCCCGTAAACAGATCGTTAGTCTAGGGGGTAATTATTTAAAGATCTAGCAACGCACAAGACATCACACACTCTTACTCTATATCAGAATACAGAATCTTAAGTTCAAAATCCAGATAGACGAGTCCACGTTTGTCGTACTCGTCTTCCTATTCTAAGTTCAAAGACCGGAAACGAGTCCTCATTTGTCGTACTCGTCTTCCTATTCTAAGTTCAAAAATCCGTCGGACGAGAACCCATTTGTCGTAGATTTTCGATAGGAGAATTAAGACTAGGTTTGGTCCCTTCTGAATAGGTTTGAATAGGTGATAGACTCAGTGAGAGTTAGTGAAAGGTAATAGAATTTCCACATACACGTGAGATGATAGATTTGATATAGTGGCTGTCTCTGAAAGCGAAAAGAATTCTTCTCTCTCTCACCTATCTTCTACAACAGTTGTTACAGCGTCAGACAGACTACACCATATACATATTACGTATATTTCTATCACTCACAGGCACGCACATACACGTGACGACAGGTAAACACACAGACGTGGGAAAACTATAACAATGATATATATATTATCTAGAACGAGCTGACCAAACACGATTATTAAGTTCAAGAGCGATTTTAATATCAGGAAAAAATCGGCTCACAACATCAAAGAAAGTACATCAAGGAAAATACATATACACATAGTCATAAAAAAATCAAGGAAATGTTGCAAGGATGATAGCCCCGTTATAGTGTTAACTCTAGGTTTAGCCCGGCCCCGTTAAGAGAACAGATGATGGCGCCCGAGTCACAGATACATAGGGTTTGAGTCTAAGAGTTTTTCTTTGTTTTATCTCGTAATTATATGCACAGAGTTTGAAAAAAAAATCTGATTTAACCTAAGACAAAAAACACAAGAACTCTAGCCTTAGCAACAAATTATGCAGATTGAAAAAAAAATTAGGACAGCAACAGGGTGTCAAAGATATAAATAGTGAAAATATCACTCAAACCAGCGTACACTCATTCATTCCGCCATGGCTTCTCATTCATGTACTCACGACTTTGCTCGCTGCCTCTTGGAACACACTGATTGTAGATTCTTCACACAGACTCAAAAAAAAATGCAGTCTTCTGCCAAGAAGTCCCCAGTTCCAAAAGACGTATTTAACTCGGAGTCTCCGGGAACGACTACTTGGGTGTGCAAATTTGTTCAAATGTCTGATTAAGTCACCTAACAATTATTCCAGGCGCGGGAGTTAGCAGAGCACAGTGTCAATAGCGTAGGTTTCTAGAAAATGATGAATGTCAGGTCGGTGCCTTCCCTCAGTATAGGATTCACTTTAGTCACACCACAGATTTGTCCACAAAAATATATATATATATAGTCGGGAAATGTTAGTTACTACTTGAAGTATTTCGCGCCACCAGGCAGAAAGATTCTGTAGAGTTTTCTAGAAGAAATTAAGATCTGGCTCCAAGGTCCATTATTTATCATTACAGTCTTTGAAAAACCCGTTATTGGGATATTTAGTATTTCTGTGTAACTCTGTTTGCCTAGGCGCTGTCAGATCAGGGTTACTTGCGATACCCACGTGGTTCAAAATAAGGACTGTCTATTTCTTCACAAGTATGGAAACTACTACTAGGTGCTGGTAAAGTTAGGGTCACCCCAAAACTTTCACTGTGTGGAGGAAAAATAACACATATAATATAATAAACAGAATCTGTACTGGTTATAACTTACATTTAAACTTGCAAGCAGAGAGCTTTGCTTATCATTTAAACTTCCCGTGACGTAAGTTATATTTAAAAAATCAGCAATCCTCATGAATTAGGAACACGTGCGTATTCCGTCACCATTCATGAGGCTCGATTCTAGAGTTTATACGTTAGTTTAGAAAAATACACTCGACTGAGTATTAGCGGTTAAATTAAATTCATAAATAGCTATAATTGCCGTTATAAGCTAGAGATTTTTAATTTTATTCTGCTTTCCACTGAATGCTTCCCTAGAAAATATAATAGCCTACCACTTTATTTCTCTTCTGCGCTAAAGAAATAGATTAAAATGAATTAAGCGATTTAACACTTTAACACTCACAAAATCTATATATCTATCATATTAATTACCTCAACCACAGAATTACAGGTAGTCGCACAACTTAAGAATAAAATGCTGAAAATATTTCTGGAAGTCTAGAAGTTCGACAAATTGCCGAAACAAACTGAGATCTTCGCTAACAGCTATTCTGTTTTCGAGCGACCTATCTACTGTGGAGTCTATGAGCGAGAATGAAATTAAAGTTTCAAACTTGGCCAATATCTTAAAATCAGACAAAGGGCCCAAACTTATTTCGCCAAGCGATCTTAACGCGTGTCGTAACTGTCACCTACTGACCACGATGTACGCGTGTCAGTTTCAAATCCCAGACAGCCTGACTCCAATGCAGGGCAGTTTCCACACTACAGCTGACCATGGCCCACAGTGAGCGCCGTGTCAGTTTGGGATTTTCCAGACAAATGTCTGGATACTGACCGGTGCAGATGTAAAGTATCACACCTCACCGGGACTTATGCCGAGAAGAAGCTCGCGCGCTCGGTGAGAATGTAGACGATTTGCTACGTCCGATGTTCAGCGAACCGACTTATCACGCCTTCTGACGCCCTGCAGCCCTGACATCTACGTAATATCGTCCTAGCGCGATTCTCAGTTTTAGAGAAAGGAAAACAGGTAAAGTTTACGAATTATATGAAAACAATATTCGCAAAACGAATGGATGAAAAATATACAGGAAAAAGGAAATACAGAGATAATAAAAGAGAGAATTTGGGTGAAGACTCGTTTTCCCTGGTGTTGTTGACATTCCATCGCTGTGAATGCCATTTAGCAATGAGTCCCCTATAATAATGTTAGTTGTGTTGTGAGGAATGTGACGATTATGATGTGTATGAGGTCGTGTGCAACGGCGCTGTTGGTGCCATTGCTGGTTGTCTTGCAGTAGGTGGTCAGCGGAATCTTGTGTCGAGTGACATGGGAGTTTCTGTGCCCTGTCATTTCCTTCTGAGGTTGCTGATTCGGAATGTGCTTATGTAGATGGGTTTGATGGATTTCCAAGTCGATTGCTAATTTTTAGCTCAATTGGGAATGTTTTATTTGCTCGTAATCTTCTTCCTACATCGCTGCTAATGTCCTTATGGTTTTTAACGTTATGGTGCTGTCCTGGGCGTTCTTTGTTTCGGGGAATGTGTGTTGGAGAAGGGGTGGGCAAGTTAGGTGGTGTATCTGGTGATTCATGATGAATTGCTTCTCGTGGGCTGTCGGTCACCTTCCCATTTTCCTTTATCTTATTACTTGAAATAGGTAGGTGGTCTAGGAGATGAACCAACCTTCTGTTTTCTCCGCGGAGAGTCATAACTTCACGTCTCAGTGTTTCAAGATCTGTTTTCAGTGAGCTTTCTATATCCTGCTTGAATTTCTTAATCACGTTTTTCAGAGAACTTTCAATGATAATTTCCAGCGCCTGACAGAAGTGTTTCTCTGTTCGTTGGTTTAGTTGTTCCCTATCACACTCATTTGCTAGGAGATATTTTTTGGAGAATGAGTACACATCTGCGCTATGGACAGGCACATTTTTTTGGAAGGTAGCTGTATCTGGGAGGCAGGATGGATTGGTCTCGTTCATATTGGGTGGGTTATCTGAGGGATCTGAAGAAGTGGGGAATGCATAATTCAAAGTGTGGTTTACACCGACTTCAGTGGATTGGTTGATGTAAACTTCTAGATAATTTATTGTTGGCTTTTGAGCTGTCGGTCCATTAAAGGTGGGCCCTGTTGGATCAAATATGGGTGGTGTTGGATCAAAAGTGGTTGATGTTAGATCACAGGTTGGTGGTGTTAGATCAGAGGTAAAAGTAAGGGTGCCATTGAAATGGGGGGACATTTTGTTGGATTTTACTCTGATTGTGAGGTTTACTGGAGGTGTTCTCTGCATATGAAGAGGACTGACTTCAGTGGGAGGGGAGACAAGGATTGATTTTAGTGGAAAACGGGACGGGCTAATTCCGTTGGCAAGCTGAAGTTGTGTAGTTGTAGTCCTACCTCTTATTGTTGTTGGTGGAGTGGTAGGATTGACTAGAATCGTGGTTTGGTCTAGAGCCGATTTCTGGAGTTGAGAAAACTCAGTATCTAACCAGGAATGCACACAGTCTGTCGCTCCTTTTCCACGACTTTGTTTTTTGTGTGGTATAGATGTATAGTGAGGAGGTCAGTGGCTATTTTATCTTCAACACATGCATTGTGTATATCTAAAAGAGGCAAAAGCAGCATTTTATAAAATTAAAGCAGCATTCTATAATATGAAATGTATTTTATGCAACAACTCTTTGTAAGTGGAAGCGTGGAAGAGAATTCTTAAGTCCTGACACATGAAAGTGGATCATCAACAACTAGTAAACAAGTGGGAAAAGCACTGAAAACCACAGAGACGTATTTTTCAGAAGAATGTTAAACATACCATGGACAGTTAAAATGAATATGCGGATGCCATTGAAGAGGCCAATGTGCAAAGGTAGCTTATTCCTTAGGTTTAGAAGAAAGTGGCAAGATGAACGTTGATTCTGCCAATCATTAGTTTTGCTTCAGAAAAATCAGTAGCCCAGATCGACAGCATCGGCAGTATGAGACCTTACTTCTTCTGAATGTATGGCCACATTTATCACATTTCATTCCATTAGATCTATATTACTTTTCCCCATGTCAGTTTTGATAGGTGGTCCAATTGTGTCATATTCAATGCATCCAGATAATTTTTACTACAAAGATCTATTGACAGTGAACTGTAGTGTAAATGTATTAAGTGACCAAAGTAGAAATAGTGCCGCCTAGGTTATGTAACGGAAAAAGCGCAATGTAATTAAAAACCTGTCAATTTTGACGGGTTTCTTACTAGTCCCATCCCATCCCAACTAACATAATTACCGATTTATGTTACGTCGGTCGGTCTCACTCAAAATAGTAACTCGCGCCAAAAAAAAAAAAGTGCGCAACGCACGGTGTGCAACTTGCGTGGCGTGGGTGTTATATAAAACAAATACTTTGGTTTTATTTTTTTTTTCTTTCACGAAATTAGTAGCATTCGACAAAGAAAAAGTGCATAAAAATTGGTGTGCATGAGCCCTCACCCGAGGTACAAATTATGAAAACTTGAAAGTTTTTGTTAAAACCACTTACTACTCGTACCAGAGAACACTCTTTGAAAACAATCAACGCACTTTCACACGAAATGTTGTCACCAAAGAACTTTTAAATTGAATCTAAAATAAAATAATTCTCGCCGTGTGTACGTTGGTCACAGCTTAGGAATGCAACCGTGTTGAAAAATTGTATAAACATTTATAACATATAAGGAAGTGAAACCCGAGGCCTGTAAACAGTAAATAAATATTAGACAAACATAAAGGTATGTTTTCAGGCACTCGTAAGAAATAAAGAAGTAGAACACTAGACAACAGAAAAACAACAAACGTGAGTGGCTTACCCAGGATTCGAACCCCGGACATTCCGTACGACAACACCGCCTAGCTATACAAGCGAATCACACTATCCTCCCGGCCAGCTAATGATTGCGTCATTAATATGATCTCCTGCGGTACTTCTTCCATCTCTTGTTATGACTGCGTAGTTTCCTTAGCTCTTACACTGTTCATTTCCAAGTTCTTTTTAGCATTACCGTCTTCTCTTCACTTGCGGGTTCTAGCCTAGGGCATGTTTGCTTCTGCTGCTGTAAAAACGTGACAAATATCAAATATGATTTTGAACTTAAAGAAAAGTGGTTTTAAAAAAAATCGAAACGGTATAAAGATCTATTACTTGTGTCAGAACGCTTGAGTATCTCCTCTGCCGTTTAACGACATGACCGCTTCAGTCCAAACAAACAACAAACAAACGCTCTTGTTTTCAGCAGGCCAATGTAGCTTCTATGCTTCTATCATACTCAAAACTGAAGCCCTTGTATACCGCATCAATAAACCGAAATAAACTGAACAGTTCCATTAATTTTATGTTTGAAAGATAACCAGCAATGATTCGAATCCGTGCACCTCCAGCAAGTTTTATGTTGTATCGATAAAAAGCAATGACACGAATATGTTCAATTCATCGGTTTTATAGTGTATCGTTAAGCTGCAATAGACTCAAACTGTAAGAGATGCAGCTCGTTGTTATATCGATAAACAACAGTGACTAGAATGTAGTCGATTTTATCTACTTCATGTTATAGATAATTGTCGGCAAAATTACCTCGTAACTGCGCTCTACAACTACACATGTTAGTTCTTGAGCGCAAGTTAGATAAGTGCTGTTATTTTATCGTTGTTATATTTCTAACTGGGAGATTTGTAACCACTTTTCTTTAACATTAAATTCGTATCTGACATCTGTCACTTTTCAAATCTTTAAGGCTCAAAATCTCTTATGTTCTACTCCTCGCAGAGAGGTGAAACTTTTCATGCAGCTCCCTTTCTTGGTACATTTTATTTTCTCAAATTTTGAAAGGCATTGACCAAGCCGATTTTATAAAATAGCTAAAATATTGTAAATTAGTGTGGAAATAACTCCATTAAAGTAAGCATTTTAAAGCGTGAGACAATAATGAATTGCGAATATCGGTTGTGTTTTGTAGATGAAGGGATGGATGCCAGTTTGGTGAATATTGATCTCCCGACTATATGAAAATGTTTCTTCAAACAACTAGGTCAGCGTGCCTCTCGATTTCAACACAGCTCTTGTAATGATCACTTATCTAGTGACCTTCACATTAGGTGTTTAAACTTATTAAAGTATTTTTTTCTTCAGAGATGAATGTTTCTGCTCAGAAGTGACGATCGTTCTGAACAATTAATATTGTGACGAAAAACGACCTATCTACACTCCTGTCAGTCAGTATTCATTTGCTCATTCCTTTTTGTTACTTTCATCCGGTCATTATCTTACTTTTTTTCGCCATCATCTACCGATATTATCTTATCCTCGATAGGTCACACTTCGACACATCAACACGTTTTAGGCTTGAACGCACGCGACATGCTATCCTTGATCGTGGACAGACAACGTCTAGCCAGATGGAACCATAAGATTATTTAAACATTCGGTCGGCCGTTTGACACCGCTGTATTGTTTAGACAGACGGTCTAATGATAGAAGCAAGTGTGGCTTCCTCCGAGGCTGGGATGTTTGTCAGATAAACTCGAGACAATAGTCTGTGAGTATATTTATCAGCAATGAGGTATAAAGACACCACATTTGCATCAGTATTTTCGATCAGCTTGGTTGAAGACGGGGAATTAATGATAATTTGTGGGCATGACTTAGAGAAAAATGCAACTTCCAAGGTTAGCTTGACTGTATATTTGTGGACACCAAACAAAACACGTAAATATTTCAGTGGGTCTCTGCAGGGAATTAGGACAAGGAATATGACATAATGGTTACGGTAAATGTAACAATTAGTGTAATACGTTATATGGTCATGTCAATTTTTCAGGATGAGGAGTAGGGGGAGAATTTACCTAAATAAGACTCCTTCGTGTATTGTACGACGTAAATTCACTCAGACAAACTTCATGGCACGAAACTCACTTGTTACCAGAAGATCATTTCGTGAAGAGCTCCATTCTAGCCTGTGTCTTTTCAAGATCAGACAGCAGCCATTTTCCCGAGACAGTAGTAGAGAGATTTCCAAGCGTTGACGTACATTACATCTAACACGTTCTCACTACGAAGCGTGCAAGAGTTTCATCTATAATTACTCGTCTTGGAGATAACCCACACCTACATACCATACACCTACATCGGACAGTCTATGCATGCCTATGTATAATCATACAGTGGAGGAATGTTGATAGAGTTGTCATCAGTGTGGTAACACTTAATATGTCACCTCATCACTTCACTATTCACATAGGTTCACTCTGATATCACTGGCTAACAAAAAAAAATTTTTTTTTCTTTCTCTAACATTTCTATGTTTCTCTGGTCAATTTTAATGCGCTGTTTTTAAATCTGCAAACTGTTTGTCTCTATCAGGTCGGGATCTCTAGAAATACGCAATTGAAGTTTTTTAACAACGCATACAGTATTACAACATCATTCGTAAAAGAAGTATAACAGTTATGTAGGCTTGAATTTCTTTGCAGTCGACTTTCGTCGGTGAATGGCATGTGGTACATTGCGATGAAGCATCCAACAATAATCGGCAAGCATGGTCACACTCCACCGTCCTTGATAACGTGACTCCATTACGGCGATATCTTGATGGAATCGTTCTCCATGTTCATCGCTGACTTTGCCAAGGTTGTCAGGGAAAAAGTCAAGATGCGAATCGAGCAAATGGATTTTGAGGGACATGTTACAACCCATAACTCTGTATGCATCTATGCACTGCTTAACAATATGCACATAGTCGACAGATTTATGATTTCCCAGAAAGTGTGTCTATGATGAAATTTAGATATCGGAGTTTTGTGGCACCAAACAAAATTCCACGAGCCGCGAACCAGTATTTCAGCTTGTCCTTTGCAGGCGAATTAGATCTGAAAGTTCAAGGAAATAATGAACAATGTTCACGGTAATATCCGTAACAATTAGTTTCAATAAAGTAAACTATCACTTTATGATGGTTCATTCACGTCCAAACGGATATTTTTCTGGTGGGTCCTAGGGATCGGACAAATTTGGATCATGAAATAAAAACCTTCAATATTTGGGAATACGACAGAAATTCTACTCAAAAGTGAAACTTCATGGATATTTGGGTCAAGCGAAAACAATCAGTAGCGTGATTTGTCGGTTCACCAAACTATACCAAAAGGCATCATTTGGTGGCGATTTTCATAACTAACCTGCCAATGTCTATTTGCACAAGTCGAACAAACTGCATTTGGCCCATTTTTTGCCATCGTAACAGTAAAAGAGAGATTGCTTTCCAAATGGTGTAAAGTGGTGAACGATCGGTAAAATTACACGTACAGAACAGATCAGTTTCTCAACTTCTAGAAGCGTATTTCACTCAGAGTTATTTCAAAATAAGTAAACTATTTGGAAAAAACCCAACATATGTCATACCATTTACAGTATAAAAAGTCGAAGTATTATGCATTTTTATTAATTTTTAATAAGTTATATATACAGTGGGAGCAAAATGTTTTTCCCATAGAGTTGTATCTTAAGAAACTCGACGTGATAGGTAACACTTCAATATTTGAAATCACCTCATCAAACTGACCTCACTTATTCACATAGGTTTGTTCTGTCAGTATTTAATTAGCCACATTATTTACATTTCATATGTATTGTGAAGTGTCTTTCACCGTCATCACTTTTTAGTGTCTACTAACCATACATGGGAACGCCGGTAGCACAGTAGTTAGTGCACTGGCTTCCTAGCTCTGTGGTCCAAGGTTCAATCCCCAGTTGAGGCGGGATTTTTTTATTTAGACCGCAAACGGCTCCGGGGTCAACCCAGCCTCATGAATTGGGTGCCAGAGCAACTCTGGGAAGGTTAAGGCGGCCGGCGTGATGCTGACCACATCACCCCTAGCGTGCTGATGGTTAAGAAAATATGGGCCTAACACCATATTCCCAATATGCCTCAATGGGCGTGTAACGGGATCCTTTACCTTTTAACCATACATAAGTATATATATGTCTCGAGTTACCTTCCCTTTGCTCTGCAGTGATGGTCCAACAATGGCCAAAACCTAAAGTATATAATGTGGGTCTTCAAAGATATCTACCTTTGCACAAGATTGCTTTTGACAGAGATACAAATAGAAGGATGATGATGCGTCTACCTCGAGGCAGTATTCACAAGATATTTCAAAAGTCAAGAACAGTGCTGGGTGTGTCAGCACAGTTAACCTATTATCTGCCCGACAACTTTTGTGAAGATGTATACGGTAAGGTTTAGCTCGTTCAAGCCCCAACTGATTTAGTTCAGTGAAATCTTAATTTAATAGCTCTGTTTTAAGTGCATTTCAGATGACTGAGACATACAGGTGCAGTACACTCAAACGGATTTAATCAGCTATAAATGTGTATACATACAAATAACAAATTTAATAATCAATTAAATTTAACAATGTAAAATGAATAATTATCTTTAATAAAAAAAAAGGTTATAATCACAGGGTGATGTTATGGATATTGAGGGACTCGTTTGAAAAGTTCACTTGGCACGTTCCAAAAAATATCAGGGAGTAATCACGAAGCTGTTCCAGCGTCTTCAAGACCCGTCTGATGATGGTGTCTAGCGTTGACAGACTTAGTAATTCAAGCAACATAAAGCTTTTTATAGAACGACATTTAATTCTACCGAACACCCAGACAGTGTTCATGGACGTTATGAAGTATCACTCGTGCTGTCTGTTAAGAATTTACATATAGGTAACAGTTGAGTTCGTTTTATGGTTGAGTACAGTTTATACTGGTGAAGAGGTAGCTTCAAACGCGAATGGTTAAAATGAACGAATGTCAACAATATTCTTCCAACGAACTTCAACAAGTAGTGAACTGGGCAAGTACTGGCAGTACATAAGTCGGTGATGACTGTACATCGATTTTATTCAACATGACACAGACGGAGTGGACAAGACTAACATCGTCACAGGCGCAAAGATCATACATCAGCATAATGGTAATTACTTTTAAAGTTCCTGAAGATTCTCTACCATAAAGTCCTCTGACTCAAGTGACTAAGGATCACAAACTGTTACCGTATAATATTCTTCTCATTCAAGTCCGTTGACCTTCTCTCAAGGACGTCTATCATGGTAACGTATTCATACTCCAGGATAAAATCTTCCATATCATACTTCACAATCCCATACGTTCTCTAAAACATAACGTTAGATAGCATATAGTTTCAAACAAAGTCATACACGATAATACGAACAGGTTAGAGATTCCAGTTGGCTAACCTCTCCCATTCTATGCCACGCTTCTGGCAAACAGCAATAAAACATGTGCATAAGGTAATCAATATCTTCTTCCACTCGTAGGAATCCTTCTTCTACGATACAAATCCTAAAGGCAAACGACTCTGTAGATCCATTCTAGGAATAACATCTTCCCGCTAGACTAGTATTAGAGCGGCCTTATAATACAGCTTTAAATAAGAAGTGGGGCGATAACTTACGTGACATTGCTGCTATTGGTTTCGACCTGAAGACCAATACAGATCACTAGAATAAAATGGCTTTCCATAAACATGCCATTGAATACAAATATAATATAACAATCATGGACATAAACAAGTTCCATGTTGCCCTTCAAATCATGACGTCAGAAACTACTCAACTAGGTTACCCGTGCGTCCCAAAGCAACACTCACTGCTTCGTGCACGTCAGTGCGCGAATCATTCGACCGCACAAATAATATAACTATATCAAGACTGGTGCGTACATTTGGCAGGACCGAAGACTACCCCCTTAGGTAATAAATGTACGTAACAGCTACCTTATCACCTCCCCTTAAAAAAATTAATTCTATTAATTTTTTTCGAACTAATTACTCGAGAGAGGTGAGTCAAAAACTACAACAAGATATGAAATGCATAAAGTTATATCATATTAAGAAAAGAATATTAAATTGAAATCAATATAACTAAATGACAGTATGCATTAAAGCACACATCCACACTCGACCTACTTTGGAACGATGTGGTAATATTCGAAGTAAAACAAGTTGAAAAATGAAAATGAAGAAACCATAAAAAAAAAAAATGATAATAAAATTCAACTAAGTTTTCAAAAAAATTTGAAACATATGATTTCAAAAATGAAAATGAACAGCAACACTGATGATGATCAATGACAAGAGAATCAATAAAACAGAGAAATTTTAAAATACAACATGCAAAATGAAACAAAGCATAATTAAACACTTTAAGAAGCAACACACTTACTATTTTCTAACACTAGTAAGTTTGACTAGTTATCTAAAAGTGAGATATCATGTAGTGGGATACGTGAATACACGTATTGCGAGAAACTAATAAAGTTAGTAGATGTGTGATTTATAATCAATCAAATAGATTAAGTTGAATTAATCTAATTTATATATTCCTTAATTACTAACAAATAACTAGTTAACAATATATTCTAAATAATTACAATATCACTATCAATATGTCACTGTTCCGTTACAACTAGTTAGTAATCGACGAGATAATGTTCTCAATGTTCCATACACGATATAATATATTCTCTAACACGTTATGTAGTGTAATATGTTCCATAGGAATAACAAATGTATATTTGTAGCTCTTAACAATGTTGCCATATTAATAAAAAGTTACTGTAGTACCAATGTTCGCGTACTAAGAAAACGTTAATATAGTATCAATAACAATGTACAAAGTTATTCATGTTTCGGTGAGGATGTTTCACCATCTGGAAGTGGTTTAGTTTCGACACGTTCACTTGGGCATCTTGAAAGACAGTCTGCGAACACATTCTGCACTCCAGGAATAGCTCGTATCTCAAAATGGAACGGTTGAAGCGCTATAGCGTAACGCGCTGACTTTGATGACTTAACGTTCCCTGTATTCAGTGCTGTAAGAGCTTTCTGGTCAGACTCCACCACAAAGTGTGAGCCGAGGAGGTAACGATCCAGTTTAGTGATTGACCAGACAAGAGCGAGGAGCTCTTTATCCAGAACGGAATATTTCATCTCGCTCGTTGTGAGCTTTCTGGATACGTACATAACCGGAAATAAGGTGCCTCCGTATTCCTGCATCAAAACTGCCGCAATAGCGTAGGAAGAAGCATCACTGCGAAGAACAAAGGTGAGATCTTTGTTAGGCAACCTTAAAAAAGGCTTATTTGAAAAAAATTGTTTTATATAGTCTAAAGCCGTTTGGTGATCCTGCGACCACTTTATTACATTAGATGTGCCTTTTTTTAGTAACGAAGAAAGAGGTGCAGTTATAGTAGACAAATGAGGGATGAATTTAGAATAGAACTGTATTAGTCCTAAGAGCGACCTCACTTGTTTTTTTGTCTTAGGTGCTGAGATGTTTAAAATTTTAGAGACGTTACTGTCTTCTGTATACATTAAACCGCGACCTATACGGTGACCAAGAAAGGAGATGTCATGAAAACCGACAAAAGCCTTTGAAGGTTTCGCTGTTAAGTTATAATCCCGTAAGGTAGAAAGTAAAGATTTTAAACCCTGAATATGTTCATCCCAAGAGTCACTGAAAAGACAGATGTCATCTATATAAGTAATGACATCGGGACGATGAGACAATATGCGGCGCATCATGCGTACAAAGGTAGCTGGCGCATTCATTAACCCGAATGGCATAAAATTCCATTGAAAAAGACCCCGTGGTGTCGAGAAAGCGGTGAATGGCTTTGCTTTAGGAGTGAGTGGCACTTGCCAATATCCCTTTGAAAGGTCAAATTTCGAAAAGAATGTAGCATGAGATAATCTCTCCAATAAGTCATCTAAAAGAGGTAATGGTTCCGCATCGAATTTTGTAACTTTGTTTAATTTCCTGTAATCTACGCAAAGACGTATATTGTTGTCTTTCTTCCTAATGATTACCATGGAAGAAGAATATGGTGATGAAGATGGTTCAATTATATTTAATTGGAGCATCTCATCCAATTCCTTATCAACCTTATCACGAAAGTGTAAAGGAATAGGATATGGGCGAACTCGAATAGGCGTATCGTCAGTCAGAATAATGTCATGTTGGATGACTGACGTATGACCTGGGATGTCAGTGAGGACATCCTCATACGAGTGTAGAATATTAGAGACTTGCTGACGTTGATCAGCCGAAAGAGTAGATGAGATCGTAACATCATTCCATTTCTCAGTGGAATGGAGTGGTACAACTGGTATTGGTAGTTGTACATCATCGAAAGAAGATTCCTCTTCTTGGATGACTGACAAACTAGAATAGTGTTGAATAGGTGGTGTAGGATCGTCAGTTGCCTGAAACACTGACTGTAGATAATCAGGACGTGAGTAATACTCCTTCAACATGTTAATGTGGAAGGTTTTATGTTTACCATTAACATCAACGATGTAGTCGACATCGGATATTCTTGAGATGATCCTGAAAGGACCTCTCCAGGTAATTAAAAGACGATTGTTATGCGCAGGTAGTAAGACAAAAGCTTCATCACCAGGTATGAGCTGGCGAAGACGTCTATACTTGTTTGCAAATAGACGAGCTTTTTCTTTGGCTTGTTCAGATGATGCAGTAGCTAGTCTACAAGCATCTATGATTCTCTTTCTCAGAGAGATCACATACTCATAAGAGGATTGAGTTTCCTCTTCAATATTCTCATCAACCAATAAGTCGTGGATTAACGACATAGGACCGCGTGGTTGCATGCCAAAAACAAGCTGGAATGGAGAAAACCCCGTTGCTTGATTTTGTACCTCGCGATACGCAAAGAGACAAGCGGGTAGGACCCGATCCCAGTCTTGGGGATGGTCTTGAGTCATCTTACCCAACAACTGCTTGAGTGTCCTATTGAGACGCTCAATTAACCCATTTGACATCGGATGATAAATAGAACTAAGAGATCTGTCTATACCTAATGTCTTCATAACTTGAGACATGGATTCAGAAATGAACTGAACCCCATGATCCGACAAGATTTTCCGTGGAAAACCAATGCGTGAGAAGATTAACATCAATGCCTCTGCTACACTGGCAGATGAAGTGTTCTTGAGAGGGATGGCCTCAGGCCAACGAGTGCACATATCAATGCACGTAAGGATATGAGTATGCCCTCTAGCAGATGGAAGTATCGGACCAATAATGTCAATGGCCATTTTATCAAATGGTCTAATCGGGATGTCCGCAGCTTGAATAGGAGCCGCATGAAATGGACCCCGTACCTTAACTTCCTGACATATCAAACAGGACCGACAATAGAGAGTGATGTCCCTATGGACGCCTGGCCAGTAGAATGCCGAAAGCACTCTGGATTTGGTACGCGAAAAACCCATATGGCCCGCACATTGCGAGTCATGCGCATGTCGTAAAATACGAGATCTCATACAGGATGGGACTAGAATCTGAGAACATAAGGATGAATCCTTTTCCCGTATTACTCTAACCAAAATCCCATTTTTAAGTATAAAGTCATGTCTAGATTTTGCAAGTTTGTTGCTTGTATTCTTTTTGTTAACATACTGAAAAATTTTTTTAAATGAATCATCATTCTTTTGCAATGTTGCAAACAACTCCCGTGAAATAGGAGCATCATCATCACAAGTGGTATGAACTGTAGGTTCAATAGGTGTATCATGCGACATATTAGTAGCTTGCGCTCTAGTCACTACTGCATTTGCAGTTTGAATATGTCGCTCTTCCCATTCAGCAATTTGCTGTGGTGAACACTCTTTAATACCATGTATGCGACCAAGTATTAAATCACAAATTGGATTTGGAAGAAGACAAGCCTGGATCTGTCCTGAAAAAAATGGTGTATGAAGTGTTATAATGGCTGTGGGAAATGTTTCCACAGTTCCGCCAAACGTCACACATTTCACAACCCTGCCCGTCGCACAACTAGGGTCGATCAGCGAAGTCCGGACGCCCACAGTGGTACAACCTGAGTCGAATAAAAGAGAGCATGAAATATTGTTAACAAATCCTCTGTTAAACTTAAGAGAGCCCTGTCCCTGGTGTACTGACGCAGCAGTGGCCGTACAGACTGCAGGTAGACTAGGCAAGGTATGTCCGCAACGCAGCGTCGTGATCGCCTTAGGCTGGAAAAGAGTCGAGCATTCTGGACAGTCTTTCACCTGGGTACAATCAAGAGAACAAGACATAGCATTGTGAGTTTCAGCTACTTTACCCTGTTCAATGTTAGCCTGTGTATCAATTAAAGAGACATTAGAATGTCTAACCGTATTACTTGACGATCTATCTCTGCGACGCGATCGATTTTGATTATTGTCATTAAAATTGCCATAATTGTCGTTTCTGCTAGAGTTAAAATTTGGACGAGTCCGATAGTTTGTATAATTAAAGTTATGCTGTTCTTTAAAATTTTTATTCCAAGAACCTTGTCTGTTTTGCGGACCCTGAGATTTTGATCTCCAGTTTTGTTTATTATAATGTCCTTGATTATTTTTAAAATTATTGTTACCAAAATCTTGCGATCTGTGAGTTTGGTTCCAAGAAACATTAAATGGAGCAGATTGTTGAAATTGCTTCCCTTTGTAAAAGTTATCATTGTTAAAATTGTAATTATTTCCCTTATTGACATACCTATCAGCACTAAAAGAACGATTGCGTGAAAAATTGTTTTGTTGTGCTGCAAAAGCAACAGGCAATTCATTCTTAATCTGTGCATTACTTAGATCCATGGTTGGGTGAGCAGTGCAAAAATTTTTTGCATGTTCTTCTAAATTTTTCATTGATAAAGGTTTCCGTTCGTGCAAAAATGCGAGAAATGTAGGATTTACAGACGATAGTACCTTATCGCGCATCAGTAAATCAAAGAGACCTTCATATGACTTTTCAATTTTGGATAATTCAATCCATCTTTCTAGTGTTAGTCGTATTTGTGACAGAAAATCATTGAAATTTCTGCTAGATTGGGGTAGTAATGTATGAAATCTTAAACGATATTCGTCTTCTGTCATTTGGAATTTTTGCAGAAGTGCCGCTCTAAGAGCATTATAGTCATTTTTCTCACCAATGCTGGTGGTATGATAAACTGCTAATGCATCCCCTGTAAGTAATCTGGATAAATATGTACAGTATAGTGCTTTATCCACGTTATAAGACCCACAAGTGGCCTCAAACCTATCTAGGAAGAATATCACGTCATCAGACGGGGGATTAAATTTTGGTAATTTAAGGTGAATTTCCTTAAAATGATCCTGTCTGGATGAAGTTTGGCTTTCAAAAGTTCTCTGAGAATTAGATTCCTGCGTTAACCTAATTCTCTCATATTCTGACTCTGCTAATTTCAGTTCATGCTGTCGTTTTATTCATTCTCTTCCATCTCAAGCTGAAGTCGTTTTACATTTTGTTCAGCTATTAATCTCCTCTCTTCCATTTCTTTTTGTTTAACTTCCAATTCCTTTTGTTTATTTTCCATTTCAATTTTAAGTCTTTCTTCAGCCTCCCTTTGCTTCTGTTCTGCCTCTCGCTGAAATCGTTTATCTTCTAATTCAGCGGCCAATCTCATTTTTTTCTCCTCTTCCTCAGCTATAAATTTCCTCTTCTTTTCATGTTCCTCAGCATCAATCCGTTTTTGATCTGCCTCAAATTTCATCTTCTTCTCTTGTTCCTCAGCCTCAATCCGTTTTTGATCTGCCTCAAATTTCAAATTTTCCAAACGTAACTTTTCAGCATCCAATCTTTGAGATTCCAACCTTTGAGATTCTTTATATTCTGTCATAGCAAATGATCTAATCTCTTCCTGAGGTATATTAAGCGCCTTAGCTTGCTTAATAAAATAGTCTAAGGTAGCCATTATTCAATATTATTATGTAATAATACTATTTAAAAGTGTTACTACAACTAGTGGTCTTCGTTCCTGTCCTTAGAACGGTATAATGTTATCATATAATTATTAAATATGTTATTAATCAATAAATTTATGTAATCAAATGTCATGAAAGCAAATGTCATGAAAGTAATAACGTGACAAACAATAGAAACAATACCGACAAGACACGATAATCAAAGACGATAGAAAACAGTCGCAGAAATCCAATAAAAATAAAAATGTGAAACTAAAAATAGAATGTCGTAAAGAGTTACGATACGATGATAAACTGCGATCAAATAATCAACAAGACAATAGACAACACAGTGTAAAAACATAGGTTTTGTAAAAAACTGAACGACAGGAAAGGTGAGATGGACGCAAAATACAAACAAAATTCATCATAAAACTAAGGTACGAGTAAAATAAATACCAAAAAACAACAATTAAACGTGACGAAACAGCTAAATAGATAATATTATAAGAAGCAACTAGCGATCGGAACTTCGGCAAGGTTTCTAGCCTTGTACCGGAACTATCGCTCAATTGAAACTTACAAGTTGAGCCCTACAGAACGTCTGACGAAGAGCCCGAATTGGCTTCGAGATGGATCTCGTTCGTCAGATCAACCTCCCTACCTCCCACGAAGAATACAACACATATAACATGTAACATGTAAAATATAGATATGGACATATCACGGAAGGCACAGCTAAAAGTAATAAAGCGTATAAGGAGAACACGTTATACTTAACTCGCGTGCAGGTAAAAAATCAATGTGCCTCGTCTCCGTGTATGTACGTTTGAGGATAAAATACTTCGTTCTGAGTATTAGACCACAGCTCGCACGTAATAGTGACTAAGAGATGATCCCAAGATGTTGTCGCCTTGAAAGTTCAGATCTTCAGATGATCCTAAGATGTTGTCGCCTTGAAAGTTCAGATCTTCCATTGCTGATACTTGTATAGGGTACGTTTCCTGTGAAATTCTAGATTGGAGCACCAATTATGAGGTAGCTTCAAACGCGAATGGTTAAAATGAACGAATGTCAACAATATTCTTCCAACGAACTTCAACAAGTAGTGAACTGGGCAAGTACTGGCAGTACATAAGTCGGTGATGACTGTACATCGATTTTATTCAACATGACACAGACGGAGTGGACAAGACTAACATCGTCACAGGCGCAAAGATCATACATCAGCATAATGGTAATTACTTTTAAAGTTCCTGAAGATTCTCTACCATAAAGTCCTCTGACTCAAGTGACTAAGGATCACAAACTGTTACCGTATAATATTCTTCTCATTCAAGTCCGTTGACCTTCTCTCAAGGACGTCTATCATGGTAACGTATTCATACTCCAGGATAAAATCTTCCATATCATACTTCACAATCCCATACGTTCTCCAAAACATAACGTTAGATAGCATATAGTTTCAAACAAAGTCATACACGATAATACGAACAGGTTAGAGATTCCAGTTGGCTAACCTCTCCCATTCTATGCCACGCTTCTGGCATTGTTGTAACAGCATATTAAAACATGTGCATAAGGTAATCAATAACTTCTTCCACTCGTAGGAATCCTTCTTCTACGATACAAATCCTAAAGGCAAACGACTCTGTAGATCCATTCTAGGAATAACATCTTCCCGCTAGACTAGTATTAGAGCGGCCTTATAATACAGCTTTAAATAAGAAGTGGGGCGATAACTTACGTGACATTGCTGCTATTGGTTTCGACCTGAAGACCAATACAGATCACTAGAATAAATGGCTTTCCATAAACATGCCATTGAATACAAATGTAATATAACAATCATGGACATAAACAAGTTCCATGTTACCCTTCAAATCATGACGTCAGAAACTACTCAACTAGGTTACCCGTGCGTCCCAAAGCAACACTCACTGCTTCGTGCACGTCAGTGCGCGAATCATTCGACCGCACAAATAATATAACTATATCAAGACTGGTGCGTACATTTGGCAGGACCGAAGACTACCCCCTTAGGTAATAAATGTACGTAACAGTAACATACTTCATTTAGAGCGGTTGGGGACTCTATCTGTATTGAGACCTGAGGGCAGAAGATGTTGTAGGAAAACAGGAAACTTCCCATAATTTATTAGAAAACACAATCTAGTGGAAAGTATTTGCTTTTTCTTCTTCTTGTCCTTCCTTCGAATAGGTCTTTCTTTCTTTCATAAAGAGCCAATTTCGAGACCTTCTTTACAATATTCGATAGGCCACCCATCATACTGTAGCGAGGCGAACCTCCTGCCCAGTATATCATATACGACAATGACTTAAATAATAACGCAAGTATAGGGGAAAACGCGTTTTTGGGACCACTGTCATCGTTGATACCAAATGTACTAACATAAAAAGAAAATAAATGTTCCATAATTCAAGTCTAACACAAAAAAGAGAACGTTTAGTTGGTCCTATTGAATAGCTCGGACACACACAGAAAACAATAGTAATGACAATGAGAGATATAGACTTTCACAACTGGATGTTTACGCAGAATAACAATTTGAAAGTATGACAAGATTATCAAATGTGTAAATGTTAGAAATAACCAGACACCTAAATGATAGAAATAACCAAATGTGTAAATGATAGAAATAACCAGATGCCTAAATGATAGAAATAACCAAATGTGTAAATGATAGAAATAACCAGATGCCTAAATGATAGAAATAACCAAATGTGTAAATGATAGAAATAAACAAATGTGTAAATGATAGAAATAACCAAATGTGTAAATGATAGAAATAACCAGACACCTAAATGATAGAAATAACCAAATGTGTAAATGATAGAAATAACCAAATGTGTAAATGATAGAAATAACCAAATGTGTAAATGATAGAAATAACCAAATGTGTAAATGATAGAAATAACCAAATGTGTAAATGATAGAAATAACCAGATGCCTAAATGATAGAAATAACCAAATGTGTAAATGATAGAAATAAACAAATGTGTAAATGATAGAAATAACCAAATGTGTAAATGATAGAAATAACCAGATACCTAATTGACAGAAATAACCAAATGTGTAAATGATAGAAATAACCAAATGTGTAAATGATAGAAATAAACAAATGTGTAAATGATAGAAATAACCAGACACCTAAATGATAGAAATAACCAAATGTGTAAATGATAGAAATAACCAGATGCCTAAATGATAGAAATAACCAAATGTGTAAATGATAGAAATAAACAAATGTGTAAATGATAGAAATAACCAAATGTGTAAATGATAGAAATAACCAGATACCTAATTGACAGAAATAACCAAATGTGTAAATGATAGAAATAACCAAATGTGTAAATGATAGAAATAAACAAATGTGTAAATGATAGAAATAACCAGATACCCAAATGATAGAAATAACCAAATGTGTAAATGATTAAAAAAACCAGATGTCTAAATGATAGAAATAACCAAATGTGTAAATGACCGAAATAACCAAATGTGTAAATGAAAGAATTAACCAAATGTGTAAATGATAGAAATAACCAAATATGTAAATGATAGAAATAACCAGATACCTAAATGATAGAAATAACCAAATGTGTAAATGATAAAAATAACCAAATGTGTAAATGATAGAAATAACCAAATGTGTAAATGATAGATATAACTAAATGTGTAAATGATAGAAATAACCAGATGCCTAAATGATAGAAATAATCAAATGTGTAAATGATAGAAAAAAGTAAATGTGTAAATGATAGAAATAACCAAATGTGTAAATGATAGAAACAACCAGATACCTAAATGATAGAAATAGTCAAATGTGTAAATGACAGAAATAACCAAATGTATAAATAAAAGAAATAACCAAATGTATAAATTATAGAAATAACCAAATGTGTAAATGATAGAAATAACCAAATCTGTAAATGATAGAAATAATCAAATGTGTAAATAATAGAAATAACCTCATCATATGTAAATGAAATTAGAAATAACCTAATATGTAAATGATAGAAATAACCAATCACCTAAATTATAGAAATAACCAAATGTTTTAGTAATCGAAACAGCTGAACACCTAAATGATGTAAGTAACCAAATGTGTAAATTATATAAATTATCAAATGTGTAAATGATAGAAAAAAATAAATGTGTAAATGATAGAAATAACCAAATGTGTAAATGATAGAAACAACCAGATACCTAAATGATAGAAATAATCAAATGTGTAAATGACAGAAATAACCAAATGTATAAATTATAGAAATAACCAAATGTATAAATTGTAGAAATAACCAAATGTGTAAATGATAGAAATAACCAAATGTGTAAATGATAGAAATAACCAAATGTGTAAATGATAGAAATAATCAAATGTGTAAATGATAGAAATAACCTCATATGTAAATGATATTAGAAATAACCTAATATGTAAATGATAGAAATAACCAATCACCTAATTTATAGAAATAATCAAATGTGTTAGTAATCGAAACAACTGAACACCTAAATGATATAAGTATCCAAATGTGTAAATGATATAAATAACCAAATGTGTAAATGATAGAAATAACCAAATGTATAAATGATAGAAATAACCACACACCTAAATGATAGAAATAACCACGCACCTAAATGACATAAAAAACTAACGCCTAAATGACATAAATGAACTAACACCTAAATGACAGAACTAAACAAACACCTAAATGACATAAATAAACTAACACTTAAATGACAGAACTAAACAAACACCTAAATGACATAAATAAACTAACACCTAAATGACATAAATAAACTAACACCTAAATGACATAAATAAACTAACACCTAAATGAAATAAATAAACGAATACCTAAATGACATAAATAAACTAACACCTAAATGACAGAACTAAACAAATACATAAATGACATAAATAAACTAACACCTAAATGACATAAATAAACTAAAACCTAAATGACATAAATAAACTAACGCCTAAATGACATAAATAAACTAACATCTAAATGACAGAACTAAACAAACACCTAAATGACATAAATAAACTAACACCTAAATGACATAAATAAACTAACACCTAAATGACATAAATAAACTAACACCTAAATGACAGAACTAAACAAACACCTAAATGACATAAATAACCAAACATCTAAATGACAGAACTAAACAAACACTTCAATGACATAAATAACCAAACACCTAAATGACAGAACTAAACAAACACTTCAATGACATAAATAACCAAACACCTAAATGACAGAACTAAACAAACACCCACTAGACGAACAGGGATGAGGAAATAACGCTGGCTATGGATAGAGCACACACTGAAAAACAAATTAATAGCGTTACAAGGAAGTCCATGTTTTGGAATCTCCAGTGTAAAAGAAGAAGACGGGAGACCAAACAAACAAACAAACAAATGTGAAAGAGAACTGGAGATATAAATGAAAGAGATAAAGAACACGTGGAAACAATTTGAGTGGATGGCACAAGACAGGAAGACTTGACATTTTCTTGTTGTTGATGAAATGTGTTCCACGAGTAAAGGGATTGATGAGTGATGATTGATGATTGATGATGATTCTTTATTTTTTTTTTATTTTAAACCTTCATTTTGACATTTGTTGCGGTCAGTCGTATCATGTACAATAGTAAAGGTGGCTTGTACAGTCAGACGACAAAATGGAGAACACGATTGCTATTTTATACATTTATCACGCGTTTTCTCTTCTCTTTTTTTCATCCGACAGCTCACAATCATCAAGAAAGTGGCGATGCCCTTTCTCAGTTTCATTTCGTACAAAGTTCAACATTGGCTCTCTCTCTTTCTCTCCTCTCTATTTTTATAAACTCTAACCCGACCCCGTTATTATCTGAACCCACCAGAGCTGCCAGACTGGACGGGAAAATTCCGAATGCCTAAAAGCCAGGGACTTTTGCAGGGACTTTTGTATAAATTTTCTACAGCCTTATTGACTACACCGCATAGATTGGTGCTAGGAATGTCACCGGTGGAAATTTTCAGGGGTGGAAAACAGGTACTTCTCCGGTTTTATGCCTTTAATAACTTTATTTTCTGAAAGCTTTTAGAGTAGAAATGGCGTGTCGTGGAAAATGTTATTTTGTTAAAAAGAAAAGGCGATAAATTACCGCAAAATTTGTGGTTTCAAAGCAGGGATTGTTTCGCTCACCCACTGTGTGTGAGGGACTCATTTGGAAGTGTGGCGAAAAATGTGACGATGTTCCGGGTAGCTTTATTGAATATTGAAGGCAATGCTCAAGATTGCGTGGAATAATTTATACCCTTTTTGGCGGACATGAGAGTAAGGTGTGAGGCGTTGTGGTGAGCAGGAAGAGATAGACGTGTGGAAGGACGGAGCATAGGGCGATTTAAAGCTGAAAATAAAGACGAGAGACAAAGGCAAAAATAAAAAAAATCACGTGTTGATTTCTTCTTCTTTGTCTTCGAGTACCATGGCTGGTGACGTAGGCGATCATGTCTCTCCACAACTTCTTGTTTGCAGTACTTCTTATCAGTCCTGTGGTTGACTTCTATTGACTATCCTTATCATATTTTTTTCCTACATCTGTAATTAATAAGTTGAAGTCAACAATGTATTGATTGCAAATGTAGGAAAAACAAATTTACGACGAGCATATCATTACTGTGCACCCCACTTAAGCGGAACTCAATTAAATCTAATTTCGCTTAAGTAAAAGCATTTCTGAAAATGTCTTCTTTTCAAATGTCATCTTTGTCATGTTAAAAAAAAAAAATCCAGTAAGTCAAGTTCTGATAACTAGAAATTTAGGATAAGCCGCAGTTTTCTGTCCCAACTCAAATTTAGACCCTCATAAGTATGTCTGCTTTCATCGCCTAAGTCTCGGTACTACGTGGCCATACATAACTTTTTGGTGAACAATCGATAACAGATTAATAAACGTCCGAGCTTCCTTGAGTAGATTACAACGCTAACATTCATTAAACCTGCAAGCACGTAATCATCAGGCAGACTCCGGGAACCCTGGTTCACTTCGGCTTACGAGAAAAGGGCATGCGTTAAAATCTGACAGCAACAGGACTACGCGTTTGAGATCTGAAGATAGACAGAATGAAACAAGAGACCTGTCAATAATAAATATTAAACATAAACCAGTATTTGGCAGGCACGCCTGAGAAAAAAATGAAGGAAAACTCCACTTCTGAACAGTCCTTGGGTCGAGAAGGTAACACTTACATCGTCTTACTTGTCCTGCAATAGTTATCGCTATAGGAATCAATGTAGAAAACAATAACAGATCACGCAGAAATACTATACCAAAACGCGATTCTAAGGTTTTGACAGGCCTTTCTTTAACTTGCAATGTATGTCACTCCCTTGTCACTCTCTTGTCACCTTCAAATCGTGCAATCGATTTTTCAATCACTTCCAGATGAGCAATAGCTCTGAAACTTGGCATAGTTGTGTATTCCCCATGACAATATAATAATCAGTCGTAAAAATAATAAAATGAATAAAATTAAAATTAATATTAATTTTGTTTCTTTGTATTGTATCATCAGTGAAATGGGCGATAACTGCAAATAATATAGGTGTATTCTTTCCAACAAGATTGTCTCTTTTGAGAGAAATACTGAAACTTCCCCCCCTTTCCACACACACACTATCGCACGCGCGTGCACAGACAAACATACAACTGACAACTACATTTAAAAATTTTTTATTTACAACTCTTATCAAAATTTTAAAAAATATATATATTAACTTTCCGTGTAATATACTGAATAACGACATCCTCCTCCTGTGCTCTGGACTCATTTATCGCAAACTGATAATGTCATTAGCGGATCGATTACATTTGACTTAAAATTAAAAACAAACAAAAAAATAACACTAAAAAGAAGAAAATAAAAAATATATATAAAAATATTTTAAAAACTAGCTTTTAATGCACTAAAAAGCCACAAATAATTGTTCATGGAGTTTATAGCTTGCAGTCAAAAACTGTAACATCAAATTGACAAAAAGCCTGGGGCGCTGATTCTACATGAAATTAACCTCTGCTTTATACTTCATAACACACTTATGGATAAAATATTTGATAAGCGCATAAGCGCCCCACGCTAATACTAGATAGATTAGATGGATTAGATAGATAGATATATTAGATAGATTAGATAGATAGATAGATAGATAGATAGATAGATAGATAGATAGATAGATAGATAGATAGATAGATAGATAGATAGATAGATAGATAGATAGATAGATAGATAGATAGATAGATAGATAGATAGATAGATAGATAGATAGATAGATAGATAGATAGATAGATAGATAGATAGATAGATAGATAGATAGATAGATAGATAGATAGATGCATGCATGCATATAAACATAGGTAGGTAGAAAGTCAGTTAGGCTCGATTCGCCTCGGATTTCTAGCAATAAGATAGTCCGAAGTATATATTCCAACAAACAGAACATTATATGATATATTATATGATCTTTGTCTGCAATAACAAGTCTTTGAAGACCGCCTAAAAGAAGAGAAGACGGTTACATCCAGTTAGCTTTTTTTTCCCAAAGAGAGCCTGATGTATGTGCAAATGTTTCATATATCACAATTAGGTTTTTAAGTATTGATTTTAAAATGTTGTATTTCCGACTTTTTTTTCTTTTGCGGTCTTTTCTTCCTCCATTAATACAGGTCTATGTGTTTGAATTTTATGTTTGTTTCTGTGTGTAGTTATAAAACTGCTATTTCAAGCTTTTATGTAAAATTTGCCATGTTGTTCAGTTGTTGATTCGGTAAATTATTCCCATCATACAAAGAGCCGTAAATTGATGAGTCATTATGGAGTTCCCCTGAAGATCATTAATTTAATAAAGAAAACATATGAAGACATGACATACAGAGTTCTTCACGAAGGACAGCTGACAGAACCGTTTGGGATAAGAACAGGAGTGCGACAGGGATGCCTCTTGTTTCCATTTCTTTTCTTACTAGCAATAGACTGGGTTATGAGATCATCGACAACACACAACAGAAATGGAATCCAGTGGACTCTGACTAAGCAGTTGGGTGATCTGGATTTTGCTGATGACTTGGCTGTTCTGTCCCATAACCGTAATCAAATGCAGGACAAATTGAAAACACTCGATGAGAAGTCACAGCACGTGGGTCTGAAAATACACAGGGAAAAGACAAAGATAATGAGAATAAATGCAGGTAATGATAACAGGGTTGAACTTGAAGAAACACCAATACAAGATGTAGAATCGTACACATAGCTTGGCATCAATATAGACAAAGTTGGAGGGACAGGCAGTGATATCAAACTAAAAATACAAAAAGCAAGAGGAGCTTTCATTGCATTGGGAAATATATGGAGATCAAGAGAAATCGGATCCAACACGAAAATAAGAATCTTGAACTCAAATGTGAAGTCAGTCCTATTGTATGGCTCTGAGACATGGAGAACAACAAAGACAACTACCAAAAGGCTACAGACTTTCATAAATAGGTGCTTGCGTAAAATAGAGGTATTAAAATGGTATGACAAGGTTACCAACGTGGAACTGATGACAAGAACTAGACAAGTGCCAGTGGAACAAGAGATGACAAGAACTAGACAAGTGCCAGTGGAACAAGAGATGACAAGAACTAGACAAGTGCCAGTGGAACAAGAGATGACAAGAACTAGACAAGTGCCAGTGGAACAAGAGATGACAAGAACTAGACAAGTGCCAGTGGAACAAGAGATGACAAGAACTAGACAAGTGCCAGTGGAACAAGAGATGACAAGAACTAGACAAGTGCCAGTGGAACAAGAGATGACAAGAACTAGACAAGTGCCAATAGAACAAGAGATGACAAGAACTAGACAAGTGCCAGTGGAACAAGAGATGACAAGAACTTGACAAGTGCCAGTGGAACAAGAGATGACAAGAACTAGACAAGTGCCAGTGGAACAAGAGATGACAAGAACTAGACAAGTGCCAGTGGAACAAGAGATGACAAGAACTAGACAAGTGCCAGTGGAACAAGAGATGACAAGAACTAGACAAGTGCCAGTGGAACAAGAGATGAGAAAAACTAGACAAGTGCCAGTGGAACAAGAGATGACAAGAACTAGACAAGTGCCAGTGGAACAAGAGATGACAAGAACTAGACAAGTGCCAGTGGAACAAGAGATGACAAGAACTAGACAAGTGCCAGTGGAACAAGAGATGAGAAGAACTAGACAAGTGCCAGTGGAACAAGAGATGAGAAGAACTAGACAAGTGCCAGTGGAACAAGAGATGACAAGAACTAGACAAGTGCCAGTGGAACAAGAGATGACAAGAACTAGACAAGTGCCAGTGGAACAAGAGATGACAAGAACTAGACAAGTGCCAATAGAACAAGAGATGACAAGAACTAGACAAGTGCCAGTGGAACAAGAGATGACAAGAACTTGACAAGTGCCAGTGGAACAAGAGATGACAAGAACTAGACAAGTGCCAGTGGAACAAGAGATGACAAGAACTAGACAAGTGCCAGTGGAACAAGAGATGGCAAGAACTAGACAAGTGCCAGTGGAACAAGAGATGACAAGAACCAGACAAGTGCCAGTGGAACAAGAGATGACAAGAACCAGACAAGTGCCAGTGGAACAAGAGATGACAAGAACCAGACAAGTGCCAGTGGAACAAGAGATGACAAGAACTAGACAAGTGCCAGTGGAACAAGAGATGACAAGAACTAGACAAGTGCCAGTGGAACAAGAGACGACAAGAACTAGACAAGTGCCAGTGGAACAAGAGATGACAAGAACTAGACAAGTGCCAGTGGAACAAGAGATGACAAGAACTAGACAAGTGCCAGTGGAACAAGAGATGACAAGAACTAGACAAGTGCCCGTGGAACAAGAGATGACAAGAACTAGACAAGTGCCAGTGGAACAAGAGATGACAAGAACTAGACAAGTGCCAGTGGAACAAGAGATGACAAGAACTAGACAAGTGCCAGTGGAACAAGAGATGACAAGAACTAGACAAGTGCCCGTGGAACAAGAGATGACAAGAACTAGACAAGTGCCAGTGGAACAAGAGATGAGAAGAACTAGACAAGTGCCAGTGGAACAAGAGATGACAAGAACTAGACAAGTGCCAGTGGAACAAGAGATGACAAGAACTAGACAAGTGCCAGTGGAACAAGAGATGACAAGAACTAGACAAATGCCAGTGGAACAAGAGATGACAAGAACTAGACAAGTGCCAGTGGAACAAGAGATGACAAGAACTAGACAAGTGCCAGTGGAACAAGAGATGACAAGAACTAGACAAGTGCCAGTGGAACAAGAGATGAGAAGAAGACGATGGGGACCAGCTACAGTAGTGGTCACGGTGCTCCATAAGAAGCCCCAAAGGAAAATAGTGATAAGAAACTGGGGTTCCTTATGAATGGATGAACCTAGTTCAACCCCGTGTTGGTTATAATTTGAATATATAGTGTTTTTTATCTGAGTAGCACAATATATTTGTTGTTTATTTTGGCCTGTAATGCCTAATGCGTTATGTTATGGTATTTCATAATTTCTGTGATGTACAAGAATATCTCAACTCTCAGATTTGCTACTATACCTCACCATTCTATTGTTGTATGTCCTATAACATAACATTGTTCGTGGGAATTTGTTGGCTTCAGTTACTTGCTTTAGTTGTTGTACTGCATCTTTTTATTATTGCACGCTTTTATTTAACTTCACTTGTATGTCACTTTCATGTCCCTTTCAAATCTTGCAATCGATTTTTCAATCACTTCCAGATGAGCAATAGCTCTGAAACTTGGCATAGTTGTGTATTCCCGATGAAAATACAATAATCAGTCAATTATTTAATAATTTAATATTGTAATTATGACATCTGAGTAATTAAAATTCTTCGTAAAGAAATGTAAACGAATCAGGGACCATAATCAAGTTAATTAAAAATTCAAGAGTACGTTGTGTGCTTTATTTTTTTCTATGAGTAAAACAGGGCAGTACTCAAACAAGTGTCTAGCTAAATCAAGGGAAACAATCCAAATGATAAAATTATGAATAAATAAAGTCGAGTTCAATCTATAAATGGCCTTTAAATTGAAGAAATTTATTGCACCAAATTAACAGGCACAAAGCCATGTAACATTGACGCTCTAAAAGAAATGGATCGCTTAAGAAATTTTAGACAAGATTTACAAAAGGTAAAAATATTGTTTACGTTTTAGTATGTCATAATTTTTCAAACACTATCCTTTAATCTCTTTATTCGTTATCTCGCTTGGTAATCAGTGTGTCGCTCTTCCGGTCTACCATCTGGCAACAAACATTCCTGTGCGTGTCACGAGTCATTTATGGTGACGTGCGACAGTGTCCCAAGATTGTGACACTCGTGTTGTTTCAACAGCGGATGAGGCATTAAAGGATTCTTTATGTGGCCAATCCCGGCGTTTTCATAGTCAAACAATACTTGTCTATTTATTCTCGTTTTGGTAATGTAGAATCTTACTAACTGTAGTTCCCTGGGTAGGTCTATTTTTAAAACGATTTCTAGTAAAAGTGTTGATATTGAAAAAAATAGAGAGAGGGGGGTGAGGGGGGAGGGCAGAAAAGAGATTTTGTGCTTTTAACTATTCTAAAAATGGTTTTCTTTGGTGTTCGTATTTTGTACACATTAGCAGGTAGTTTGTTATGGTATTCTTCCCGAGATAAGGTGAATACTGAAATTTACCCATGGGATGAAATTCTCACTTACCAACACTTATCTCCCCCTGTTCGACCTTCGATTCACCCAAGGATCCATTACGATCCATTATTAGTTTCATCTAGACCAATTTTCTGAAAGACTGCTAGAAATTAACTGTTTTAAAACCGCATCTCATCCCTCTGTTCAATATTGATCAATAAATTGACTCGCGTGACAAAACTTTAAGCCGATATCAAATTAGGGCTTAGACATCGCAAAACATTAAATGGATGGTCTCCCTTTCCTAGAAGCTCTTGCTTAAACCAATTTTCTCTCCGGCTGATGGCAACCGCGCACGGACATTGACACTTCCGGTAGCTTAGACAACAACTGTGAGTAACTAACCGTAGTCTTAAAATTAATCTCGGAATGTCTGGTTCCGAGAGGAAACTTAGACTATAGCTTGTGGTTGTATGTGATCATATCTGGCAGTGATTCCCAAAGAGTGGTAACCCTTCCCCAAGTTTACACGCAAGGGGTACACGTAGCAGATTTATTTTATTTTACTATTTTTGCTTGTTTATATTTCCCTGCAAATGGCCTCATAAAAGATAAGAAAGGAAAATTGCTAAGTAATATACAAGAACAGATGAAGAGATGGATAGAAAATTCTGAGGATCTTCTTAATAGACCAGCTCTAACTAATCCACCGGACATCCTGCCATCAGAAGTGGAGCCGCAAATCAGCTGTGAACGACCAAGTAGTGAAGAAATAAAGAAAGCCATGAAGCTTCTGAAAGATGGAAAAACATGATGGATGATTTACCTTCAAAACAGATATTGATGCCTATACAGAGATATTATACAAACTACTTGGCAAAGTCTGGGAGAGAGAGGAAATACCAACAGAATGGAAGAAAAGTTATCTGGTCAAGTTGCCAAAGAAGAAAAATTTACAAGAGTGCACAAATTATAGAGGAATAATGTTACTATCAGTGCCAGGAAAAGTATTAAACAGAATCATCCTTGAGAAATTAAAAGAGTCCATAGACAAGAACTGAGAGATGAACAAGCAGGTTTTCGACAAAACAAATACTGTACAGACCAGATAGCCACATTGAGAATAATAGTTGAACAAAGTCTGGAATAGAATTCACCACTATACATCGGATTTATGGACTATGAAAAAGCATTTGACAGTGTAGACATAGAATCACTTTGGAAATTGATGAAACATTATGGAGTTCCCATGAAGATCATTAACTTAATAAAGAAGACCTATGAAGACATGACATGCAGAGTTCCTCATGAAAGACAACTTACAGAACCGTTTAGGATTAGAACGGGAGTGAGACAGGGATGCCTCTTGTCTCCATTTCTTTTATTACTAGCAATAGATCGGGTTATGAAAACATCGACATCATTCATTCATTTATCCATTCGTTAATTTATCCATTCATTCAGTGTATCCATTCACTCATTTATCCATTCATTCATTAATCAATTCACACATACATCCAGTCACTCATCTATCTATTCTCTCATTTATCCATTCACTCATTTATCCATTTTTTAAAATCTATTCACTCATTCATTTATACATTGGTTCATTTATTCATTCTCTCATTTATCCATTCATTCATTTATCCATTCACTCATTTATCACTTCACTCATTTATCCATTCACTCATTTATGCATTCAATCATTTATCCATCCTTTCTATTATCTATTCACTCACTTTTCCATTCATTCATTTATTCATTCATTAATTCATCAATTCTCTCATTTATCCATTCACCCATTTATTCATTCTTTACTTTACCTATTCACCCGTGTATCCATTCACTCATTTATCCATTCATTAATTCATCAAATTCTCTCATTTATCCATTCACGCATTTATCCATTCATTCGTTTACTCTTTCACCCATTCACTCCTTTCCCTTTGTGCTCCTGTATAGGACCACCACTACTACCATAGCTGGTCTCCTTACAAGAAACCTGATTCACATGATCTTGTAGTGGTTGTTTCTCCAGCTATTTGTTTTACATAATGAGGTTGCTTGTCCCATGTAGAACCGTATGTTAGTGGTTTCTGTTGACAAGGCTGTGAGAACAGGCGTCATATTCTTTACTGTCTTCTCAAGAAATGAGGCGGTGGGCCTAAGTCATTGCTCATTTCTGATTATTATGATCATCATTTGTTCCTTCTTCCTCCATACGGACCATTGAGCCACCACTACAGCTGATCCCCTCGCAGAAATTTCGCATAAAACTTTCACATGCTTATCTATGGCAATTTGTTGTAAAGATGAGTTTAAAATTAGGTTTTTTGTTCTTACACAGTAAAACTGGTATGTGTCTTTTACATGGGATACCCAGTTCATTGCCAGGTCGGTTATAGTTTGAGAATATAGGTTTCTTTATCCGATATAGTATCTTTACATTGGATGTTTCTCCTGTGTTGGTTCTTCCAGGCTGTAATTTGTCTGTCCTTTGTTGTGGCGTTGTCTAATGTCTGTGGTGTTTATGATGCTAAATACCCTGTTGGAATTTGAGGGGTTTGTAGGTTACCAGCCCCATGCACAACCTCATATTAGTAGCCTTGTACGACATGCTTGAGAGATCAATAGGTCATATTCTTTCTTTGCCTCATAAAAGATCCCGGGAATTGCTCGTGGCTGGAGAAATATATACCTCTAGATTATTTTCTCTATCATCCTATTTAAGGGGTCGTCCACATATAACGTCACGCAATGATTGGGGGGGGGTGGGGGGGGGGAAAGGGTCTAAATGTTTGTGAAGAAGTGTGACGATACTGTGATGGGATTTGAATATATGTGACGTCGGACACAAAATACAAATGTGGATTGCTTCTTTCGTAAATGATGTTGGAACAAAATAGATTTGGTAACCTCCTTGCCGATAGACTACTTTTATCGGCAATAGTTAATAAACCCCTCGAGGACGACGTATATTAATATAATAATCTCAGCTGAAATAGCGGATAATTGTTATACCTTTTAACTGTTTTGAAATGTTGTAATATAATGTAATACTGGATTTTCCAATAAACGATGTTGATCTGGACACAAATGGATGTATAGTTCGTCTAATCGAAGATCATCTTACTTTGCCATGCGATAATGATAACTAAGAGAAGTCATTAATTGATGACGGCTGCAGCTTTTTAAACGCTTGAATTTTTATGGATTTGCTCTCAACCTGAATATTATTTTATTAAACTTTAACATAAAAAGGAACTGAAGTTATTGAAGTGTTTACTGTACATGTAATTTATGTTATTGTTTGAAATTAAATTAACCCCAAATGAGCGATATTTAAAAAAAATAAATGTAACGACATTTGACCAGCAAAACAGTTACTGTAAAAGTCCAATTAATTAAACACTATTTTACTGGACAGAGTGTTATTTTCTCTGCACTAGTTAACTAATTTACAGTTGATTACATTTGTTCTCTCCAGTAGTCCAAAACAAAAATAAATGGGGGAGGGAGGGGAAGACCGAAAAAAGGGGGTGCGGGTGGGGAGTTAAGAGATGATAGTTCTCTATTCTTTCTATGTCTATTATAAAACCTCCGGGAACTTCACAAGACCTTTTTAGTGAGGCTTAACCTAGTTTTGTTTCTTATTAAATCGTTGTCAGTTAAATAACACATATATTTCGCTGTCTATGACAAGAATCTAGACTAGTTTTGGAAGATGACTGCATAGATATTGACAAACGATTTAACACACCGTAAATTAGCTCAAACTATTTAAGGATTGATTTCACCTCAAGGCTAATAACAGGAGCTCATTAGGGAAAGCGCAAAACTAACACAGAAAAATGTAATGTTAATTCGAAAAAGGAACACAAAGAAGCAAAGGGAAAACGAATGAGCCAGGGGTAAAAGAGCATTTTTTAGAAGGGCTAAGAACACTTCAAAATTTTATAAATCATAAACGAAACAAATATAAATGAAAAATACTCGTATATTTACTTTTAAAACTGGTCCTCTGGTTGGCAGAGTGGATAAAAACCAAGATTGAAGAGCTAGTTTAATTATTGTGAAAAAGGAGCAGTGGGTTCACAAGAACAAAAGAATGACACCTGGGAGTCATGACCCAATAGGTCACTAACGCAGGGGCTCTTAACCTGTTGTAGGGGAGACAAGCCTTTGTTTGTCTAAAGAAATCTTTCGTGCACTGATGACCCCTTTGATTCAACGATAAAGGCTTTGATTGTCTGGTGAGGGCTACGAGCCACTTTGTCTGTCTGGTGAGGGCAACGGGCCACTTTGTCTGTCTGGTAAGGGCTACTGACTACCTTGTCTGGCTGGTGAGGGCTATGGACCACTTTGTCTGTCTGGTGAGAGCTACTGACTACTTTGTCTGTCTGGTGAGGGCTATGGACCACTTTGTCTGTCTGGTGAGGGCTACGGACAACTTTGTCTGTCTGGTGAGGGCTACGGACCACTTTGTCTGTCTGGTGAAGGCTACGGACCACTTTGTCTGGTGAGGGCTATGGATCACTTTGTCTGTCTGGTGAGGGCTACGGACCACTTTGTCTGTCTGGTGAGGGCTACGGACCACTTTGTCTGTCTGGTGAGGGCTACGGACCACTTTGTCTGTCTGGTGAGGGCTACGGACCACTTTGTCTGTCTGGTGAAGGCTACGGACCACTTTGTCTGTCTGGTGAGGGCTATGGATCACTTTGTCTGTCTGGTGAGGGCTACGGACCACTTTGTCTGTCTGGTGAGGGCTACGGACCACTTTGACTGTCTGGTGAGGGCTACGGACCACTTTGTCTGTCTGGTGAGGGCTACGGACCACTTTGTCTGTCTGGTGAAGGCTACAGACCACTTTGTCTGTCTGGTGAGGGCTATGGATCACTTTGTCTGTCTGGTGAGGGCTACGGACCACTTTGTCTTTCTGGTGAGGGCTATGGACCACTTTGTCTGTCTGGTGAGGGCTACGGACCACTTTGTCTGGTGAGGGCTACGGACCACTTTGTCTGGTGAGGGCTATGGACCACTTTGTCTGGTGAGGGCTATGGACCACTTTGTCTGGTGAGGGCTATGGACCACTTTGTCTGGTGAGGGCTATGGACCACTTTGTCTGGTGACCACTAAGGACCACTTTGACTGTCTGGTGAAGCCTACGGACCACTTTGACTGTCTGGTGAGGCCTACGGACCACTTTGTCTGGTGACCACTACGGACCACTTGTCTGGTGAGGCCTATGGACCACTTTGTCTGGTGACCACTACAGACCACTTTGTCTGGTGAGGCCTATGGACCACTTTGACTGCCTGGTGAGGCCTACGGACTCCTTTCATTGTCTAGTTAAGGCTACGGACCACTTTGATTGTCCCATCAAGGCCACGCACCCCTTTCATTGTCTGTTTAATAATACGAACGACCCTTCTCTGAAAATAATATTCAAATACACGTAAATAAACATTGTACAATTTAATTTGTGTACACGGACCCCTAATATCAATTCATGGACCATCAAGCGGTCCATGGACCGGAGATTAAGAAACCCTGACATAGAACGTCAAAACGATAATAAAAATATTTTTAAAAATATTTTAAACACACGCTTTTAATGCACTAAAAACTCAAAAATAATTTTTCAAGGAGTTTATAGTTTGCAGTCAAAAAATGTATCATCAAATTGACACAAAGGGTGGGGCGCTTATCATATAGTTTGTCCATAAGTGTCTAATGAAGTATAAAGCAGAAGTTAATTTCATGCAGAATCAGCGCACCACGCTTTTTGTCAATTTGATGTTACATTTTTTGACTGCAAGCTATAAACTCGTTGAAAAATTATTTTTGGTTTTTAATGCATTAAAAGCGTGTGTTTAAAATATATTTTTTTTTTTTTAAATTTTCTTCTTGTTAGTGTTAGAAACATTATGACATACTAAAAAATAAACAATATTTCTACTTATTGTAAATCTGGTTTAAAATTTCTTAAGCGATCCATTTCTTTCAGAGCGTCAATATGACACGGCTTTGTGCCTGTTTAGTACAATCAATTTCTTAAATTTGAAGGCCATCTTTATAGAAATCGAACTCGACTTTCCCTTGATTCATAAGTTTATAATTTGGATTGTTTCCCTATATGAGAGAGGTGATCTCTGCATCACGCGCAGAATTATTCCATCTCGGAATATTTTGAATTTCCCCACGTTAGACGCATGTTTGAAAACTATTGGCGTTCTGATTAGCCCCATAACAAACAAATGCGGAGGAAGACAGTGAGTATAATCTGACAATTTTTGCAAGTTTAGTTCACTGTGAGAAATCGTTTGCCAAGACGACACAACCAGACCTTGCCAGAGTTAGGATCAGACTTCCATTTTATCAGACTGGACTTTTGTTGGAAAATCTTGACGGACTTAAAGAGCCCAGGATACCATCTTAATAAGGAAACTGGAATTCTGAGGAAATTGAAACAGAATGCCATAGAAGGAATTGTCACAGAGAGGTTGAAGTCAAGAGACAAATAAAAGATCAGGTGTAAACATCTGGTTTAGAAAATGTGCATATAGTGGTGACAAACTGTTAGACCTTACTAAATGGGAGACAAAATTGTGAGTTGTTGATTTTGGGTCAAAGGGAGTTAAATCTTTTTATTACGCACCTTAAGAATAGGTCGTGGATTTATTTTGTTGATTGTCCGGTATCGCAAAGTATGACTTTACAATTGTGCATACGCTAGTAGAGGTAACCTAGGCAGAGAAGTATTCACGGCTTATAGACTTATTTAGCAAAGGGAGATTAATTATTATTACGTCCCTTGAAGATTTTAAGTGAGTTTGAACAGTGCGAACGAATTATGTGGCACGGGATTTTGTGGAAGTGAGTGAACGATTTTAATTGTAGTGGAAAATCGGCAAAATTAATAGTCAGTCTGATTTTGAGTGCGTTAGCGTAGAGAAGCAAGTTTTCCCGTATTAAAGTTTTGATATTGTAAACGCAGTTTGATGGTATGTTTTGGGTGAGTCTGATTGGGACGCGCTCAGCGTCAACTAGGGAAATTGTGTTAGGTTCGCCTATAGTGTTTTTCCTGGACATTTTGTGTGTGTGTTAGCTTAGCTTTGCTTAGCTAACTTGTGACTTTGTGTGATTTCAATTTGGTGTCAAAACCAAGAAGAAAAGAAAATAATAATGTCTGCACCAATTAAGCCAACTTTCCTGGTAAACAAAGAAGAAGATTTAGAGGGAGGCGTACTACACAAACAAGGAACACTTGTCATTACTGTTACGGGGCCACCAGCAAATAGAGCCTCCTATTCTCGAATTGCGAGCATTTTAGCCGAACCGGCCGGAGTGGGAACAAGTGGTGTGGCCACCTTATACAGATTTGCAGGGCCCTTCAAGTGGTACGCCACTTTAACTACTGCGGCCCAAATGAAGCACTATCCTGGCCTGCATGGCAAGAAACTGGATCGGACCAACCCGCAGATGAGCGTTTATATCGAACATTTGGATAAAGAAAAATCCAACGGGATTCTGCACTGGATGTCCCCAACCACGAAGGCAGAGGCAGCTCAAAGAATTGCAGTGGCCGTGACTGGGGACAAGGAAGCGGAGGTGTCGAGGATTAAAACTGCCCACGATAAGTGGAATTTCCTCTACAAGCCATCAAGTTATAAGGTACCTCATTTCATCAATCTGAAAATGGAAGGTCCTGTGGAGAAATTCCAGCGAGTGTGGGTGTTTCTGTCAGGACGAAAAATAGAGTGTGCTATCTGCGGTTGGACACCCATTGGGTGAGTCAGTGCCCGAGGAAGCGGGTACCTCCCCCACAGGCCAAGCAGACGAAGGCTGAAGAAGTTACTGCCGACATCACACCGGCGGAACAGGCAAATCAGGCAAGTGAGCCCCCCTACCCCAGAGAGCCCCCGGGCCGAAGTCAATGAGGATGGCTTCACAAAAGTGGTAAATGGTAAGCGCACTCCAAAAAGGAAGATGCCATCCTTCCAGGCAATGGGGCCGGGCAAATTCAAAGAAGGCAGGCGCCACCAACCGGAAAGGATGTCCCCTATCAACCGGTCTCCATGTAAACAAGATTTACCGCCATCACCTAGGCGTCAACATAAGCGCCCTCCCCTAGGTGGGTGTCAACGCCGACAGTTGACGAGCCGGAGCTGACCGTGTCCAGAGGCTGAACGCCTGTATACCCCGGTATGTCAGGGGTTTTCAAGTCAGATCAAACCCCAGAAGTGGCAGTGCTGGCAGAAGATAAGCGGTATCCCAGCTGGGTGGCCGCGACCGAAGCAGAGACTCTGGACTCAATGATGACGCAAGGCAAGTCTATTCATAGATGACCAAGAGTTCGACCCTGTGAGTGAATGAACTCCTTACAGTTTCTTTTTCCATGCACTGAGGCCCAGTGCAGACGGCCCTGCTCGGGTTTCAACTTTAGGAGAATGAGAAGTCCCTCTTCTTGTACATCTACCATGGGAACGAACAGAGAGCCGCCGGTGTATGGGAAAATGAACAGCCTCCTTTTGTTTCACAGAAAAAGACTCGCTAACGGGGGTGTAAATTTTTTAGTAACATATGACAACACCTATAGTTTAGAAGTGTTTTTGCACTGTGTTTTAAGAGTTGTTATCATGGAAATATTTGTCTTTTTGTCATTACACACACACACACACACTGCATACACCAGTATACCCTTAACATGCGCACTAACTTAATTAAGCGGCCAACTCTCCCCCCTACTAGGGTGGGAGTGCCTGGCAGCGCGGTTTCGCCTGCGCTTGGCCATAATCATCAGTGCAGAACGAAAGATGGCCAGCGCCCAGCCACCATTTTGTCAAGAAGTTTAGTCACGACAAGCGGCCATCCCCAGCCACCACTTTGTTGGGTAATTTAGTTATTACAAGCGGCCAGCTCTCAGCCCCCGCTTTGTCGAGTAGATTATGTGCAACAAGTGTCTAACCTACCACTTTGCCAGGTAAATCAACTGTAACAAGTGATCAATCTCCAACTACCACTTTGTCAAGTAGTTTAATTATGACAAGCGGCCAGCCCCCAGCCACCACTTTGTCGAGTAGTTTAGTTGCGGCAAGCGGCCACCCTACCACTTTGCCTAGCAGATCACTTGTGACAGATGGCCAACCTCCAGCTACCATTGTGTCAAGCAGTCTAGTTATAATATCTCTCAATATCAATGGTTTGAGAAATAAACTAGATCATGTTATCAAACTGATAAAAAAAAGATAAACCGGATTTTTAATTTTTACAACAAACCGGTATTACCTCTGATTTTCATGCCAATCAGTTGGTAACTAAATTAGGACTTAAGCATGGCTGGTTCATCTTAGGCGCCAGCCATGCGGGAGTAGCAATATTACAGATCAGTGAAGATTTGGAAGCAGTACATAATAGAACAGACAGTTGTGGCAGAACTGTCATAATACAAATACAAAACAAACACAACAGACAAGATAAACACACACACACTCATCAATATATACGCACCAGCGACAGAAACTGACCAACTTAAGTTCTATGACGGACTGTATGACACTCTAGCTAAGTATTACAAAGGAACCAAAATAGTGTTAGGAGGAGACTTTAGTTGTATTTTGACTGATTTAGACAGGAGTTACTTTGGCTCCAAATTACGAAGAACGACCATTGAAGTATCTTTGCGAATCCGACGCTTAAAATCTATGCTTTACGAACACGACCTTTTAGACGTTTACAGAAAATACAACCGCAAACACAGGCATACACATAACATGACAAGACAAACCCATATCTTAGACGGGCCTCTAGACTAGACAGAATTTACGCGTCTAACAGTTATATTATACACAAAGCTTATCACATCCAATACACTCTTAAATGTACAGATCATCAAGCAGTATACACAGTTTTAAATACGGGACACTATAACAGTAGTGTTTTTGATCATCATAGGCCATACTGGCCATACACATAACATGACAAGACAAACCCATATCTTAGACGGACCTCTAGACTAGACAGAATTTACGCGTCTAACAGTTATATTATACACAAAGCTTATCACATCCAATACACTCTTAAATGTACAGATCATCAAGCAGTATACACAGTTTTAAATACGGGACACTATAACAGTAGTGTTCTTGATCATCATAGGCCATACTGGCCCTCACTGTAGAAGTACGTAATGTTAGAGTTTCCACCACTGCAGAAATCTTCTATTGGACAGTGTAGGTGTACGTTCTTACATATGTAGTGTTGCTGTCGTTTTTGACGGAGTCATAATAGGTAAATCTATTTAATACTTTTGTGGTAAAACTTTGTTGGTCAAAGTTGGATAATTGGGTATTTACTTCCATGACAGGTTGTTTGAGGGTTATCTGCCCTTTCTTTCAATTATTGTCGTTGATCTGTCTTAACGATGCTCAGTTTTATGCTGTCTAGGCATGCGCAAGTTCTGGGCGCGAACTGAGGGAACTTCCGTCATGGAGAGTGTTTCTTGGGCTGTCGGACATGATGTCCGTTGTGATTTTCTCTATATCATCATGGGGATTGGAAAGTTTTCGATATGACTGAAATGTCAATGTGTTCCCCAGTGATTCTTTGTTCGTCAAGAGTGACGACATTTATTAAGTGTGTATCCGGAAGATTCTGTAAAAGGCAAATGACATTCATATTAATATGCCTTTGGTTGCAGAACATTTGAAGTTACCTATCTGCGAGTGAAACTCACAGATCTTGAGAGACAGAATTCCTTCTTTGCTTCTTGTTCTAGCCAAATGAGACTATGTGTTTTCAATTGAACAGAAGCCTAATGATAATGATAAATTATTGTGGACGCCGCAGGTTGGCGGTATATATGTTTAGCATGGTTTGATCGTGCCTGCTAACAAAGGACACACAGCTGTCTACATATTGAGGCCCTGTATTACGGCCAATATTTTTCAGCAAGAGGATATATACCTGGCGGGATATGCCAGTTGAATAACAGCCTTAAGTATTATTGCTACGCAATTTAGGAGCTCGTTTGTTGGACGACAGAGCTAATTAAGTACCTGACGCGCTGAGTCAATGGTACGGAAGCTACATTATAAACTGTAACATTAGGACAGATGATGTTTGGGTATGTCCTAGTTGATGTATGATGCAAGCCTTTGATTACCAGACATTTAACAGTCATTCATTATTTATGTGAATTCCTTGATCTTGTCGATTTGACTGTCCTGTTGATGCTACTGTCAGTTTCGTAAATAAATGTTTGAAACGTGCCAGCAGTCTTCAATTCATCATTGACTACTGCATGCGAGTGTATGGGTACATTATTGACTTTACTAAGAGCTTCAAGCATTCGCGTTCTCGTCTACACCCACACTCAGCACATCATAATACCAGTACCACACATCTACAACATGTACGCTGTTTTGTGTGAGTGATCATAGTACCCCTGGCAGTGCCTCACGCTGGTGGCCGTTACATTTCTGGTGACCTACATCAACACCGCAACATTACACAGTCCAGGTGATAAACGACACGTTCACTCTGCCAGCTTTCACATCACGCATAAATAGTACGTTGCAGTGTGGGTGGTGATGTTGTAGTACAATACACCGTTCGTACCACATATAAGAGTCAGCGAAGTAGGAACAGCTGGTACGGTTCTAACGGTTTATTAGGGGACGATACAAAGCACGCTGACATCAATACATGCACTGTCACCTGAACAAGGTACACAATGTCATGGACGTAATCACACGTCAATACACCTCTTTAGCAAAACACACGCCGCATAAACAGCAGGCTTCCTCAGGTAAATAAAGGTTAATCTTTTAATCATCTCCGACCAAACTGGTCAAGTACCTCTGGCAAAATAGGCCGCATAGACAGCGGGCTTCTCTAGGTAAATAAATGTTAATCTTTTAATCATCTCCGTTAAAACTGGTCAAGTACCTCTGGTAAAATAAGCCGCATAGACAGCGGGCTTCTCTAGGTAAATAAATGTTAATCTTTTAATCTTCTCCGACCAAACTGGTCAAGTACCTCTGGCAAAATAGGCCGCATATACAGCAGGCTTCTCTAGGTAAACAAATGTTAATCTTTTAATCATCTCCGACCAAACTGGTCAAGTACCTCTGGCAAAATAGGCCGCATAGACAGCGGGCTTCTCTAGGTAAATAAATGTCAATCTATATATCAAAGTATTGTTACCTGCTCTGCACTCCAGGAAACAAACAGACAACAAACACTGGTCATTTCCTAGGCTTTACCGAACTATGCCAGAATCACAATCAAGGGGAATCTTAAACATATTTAATATCCACAGAACTCTGATCCCCTGTTACACTGCCAGAAAAACACCGCGGGACACCCTCTCGTCAAGGGAAGATAACAATTAAATCTAATCTGAACCAAAAAGTAAACAGTCAGTACCTTCCCTTTGACCGAAAATATAAAAAGAAATATAAAAAAGGCACATTCCTAACTTACAACATACTGACTCTTACCAGTTTACCGCACCCCCCGGGGAAAAAATGATAACATCATTTTTTTTTTAAAAGAAATTACATCGAAAAATACAAAATGAGGGCGGTAGCATACAAACATCTATCCTTAAGTACAGTTTATCCGCGCTAGCGTAGTGGTTACAACACCGCTCTGGCGACCGGGTGATACAGGATCAAACCCGGGCGACGGCATTTGAGGATTTTTCGTCGACCGGGATTTGGACTGGATTAACTCGAGACCTGGCGAGGACATTTGAAAGGAGTGTCGTCGACCAGGGACTGGCGGCTCCTGAGCCGACCCAAGCTGCAATGGGTACCTCCGAAATCGGCGAGTATTTGCCTGAATGGCGAGGGACACCTGTCTCTGTACAAGAAATAAAGGGATACTCACGTAAAATCAATGTCAGGTTAGACATATATAATAACCTGAGATTTCGCCTCGAGTATTAGCGGGCGTACGAAAAAAAAAAAAAAAAAAAAAAAAAAAAAAAAAAAAAAAAAAAAAAAAAATAAATCTTAAATACAAGAGGAATGCAGATAGGACGACAAGATAACATAAGAAAAGTAGATTAGAGACAAGTGAACAGAGACCAGATGGGGATACAAAAGGAACAAGAAAAGATGAAAGGAAGCAATGCCTAAGCATGAAGAAGACAAAATTAAGACATGGTAACCAAATGCATAATGTAAATGAATACAATAATAATATAACAACGTACAAGTGTAGTGAAATTGACAGAGATACAACGGTAAAATCCCTCCAAAGATAACATTTAAGGATAAAAACATAATGCGTAGGCTGCTGAAGTACATGATCGCCTAGACCGCGGGTCATCATCCTCCATAATAATTGACTTGCTAGCGGCGGATCAAAAAAGGAAAAAATATGACTGGAAAGGCTAGGAGACGCAATTGGGGGGGGATGGAGGAAAGAAATAAAATCACGTCCCCCAAATTGACACGAGGTACGGAAATGGACGCTTTTGCGATACCAAGCTTTTGATTTGAATGGAGCGGTAAAACGCAGATGTTAGGAATATTACAAAAATTAAAAAGTAATTTTTTTCTTAATATTAATGTTAGGAATATAAAAATTAGCTGGCCGGATGGCCTATTCTGAGCAGTGAACTAATATGGTCTTAATTTTACAAACGGATAGATAATATTGAAGATAATGACAAAAGACAGTGTAGTTCACATCATCGACAGACTGTGTTGAATAAAAAAGTGTCGCAATTTGCACACAAAAACACGACCTTGGACGCAGGTGTTCAAATTTACTTAGTATGGAGGAGAGGGTTTTTGAGCGGTAGCTGTGTCTAAAAATAACTTTTAACGACAAAATTTTGGAGGGGAGAGAAAGGTTGGTTCAAAAACCAAGCACATTTTTTTAGAAACACAAGTAGAGACGGACAGACTAACAGATAAACATCCATACTTGACTGAAGCATGACTGAAATGACTTTATGGTAGGAAATTTGAAATTTAAAATAAACCGAGGCAGTGATTGGCCACAGACAATCATATCATTAGCGCTCAGACGCGAAAGTGGGGCCATTCTTCAATAGTTGTTCAGTGATAGACACAGATTTTAAAGTGTGGTGATTCCATATGAAAGCAAGTGAAATAAATTTAGGGACGCCATACTATAGCCAGCAGCTCAGCTGAGTTTTGCTAGCAATTCTGTGTTATTTATTCATAATCTGGTAAGATTGAAATTATTTCCTTATATATTTTGAATATTGTTTCATGTTTGAGTGATTTGATACTGCCATATCGAAATCTAGCCTTACAAACAAGTAGGGATTTGCTCTAGACCCCCCGCCCTAGTCAGGGTCTAGGGACCAACAATGTACATAAACTCCAGCAAGGATTATGCAAGACAGATCAAGTGTTGAGAATAATGATACATATTACCTATCCTCTTTTAGGGCCGAAACAACTAATAAACATTTTTTCAGGATCTATGGTCTGGGAGGATCTATCTGATGTAAAACCACCATGGTAAATGTGCTGTTTGGTCAGAGAGATCTGACCTGTCTGTATGATGTGGTTGTTGTGTCACTGTTGTGTCCAGACGTGGGTAGAGAATAGATTTTGACACATGGCCCATACTTTGATTGCAGAGCTGCGAGTTTCTGTCGTCAACAAAGCAGTGTCTATTCAGTTGGTGACTTTACTCGAGTGTATCTGTGCAGTATTTGTGACAGAGACCACCATTATTGCCCGCCAGCACGGAGAGGTGGGACCACCTGATTTCAGCACCAGAGCGACAACTACCAGATGAGTGAGCCTCTGGTCTGCTGGACTTTCACCAACGCCCTTTAGTTACTAAGAACCCCATAAAGATTCCCACCATTTTCTGGACACTGTGTAGTCAATATAGACAGGTGTGATGAGGCCACCCCAACAGCACAAACAGTACTATCCTCCCAAGTAGATGAATACTAGAACATTTTAATAAAACTAACTAGTATAGTACATATATATGTACACTATTGCATTTATGATATACTATTCCATGCATTTCTTTTTTCAAAATCTCTAAATCTTTTTAAGTTCTGGTCAACCTAAAAAATTGACACAGAACAAAATAAATGTAATATAATTTTATCAAAAAAATTTTACACACGTGAGTTAGTTCAGTGTATTTTAACAATTATTAATATTATTAGTCTTGTTACATATCTGTGGGTATATTTATAATCCATTACACCATACTACATAGCATAACCCTAGACACTTTACGTAGCCACATTCATAAAAAAAAAAATTAAGTGTGAGGTCGTAGTGGTAGCAAGAAAGGCCTTCTGACAATTCACCACTACTACATTTTATCTCAGGAGCCTTCACAGCTGGCCTCATACAATTTACATTTAGTAATAACACCATCATACAATACCATCAAACACCACTACAATATTGGGGTCTTGTCCAGGGATAATTAGCCCAACAGTAATATTAGGATCTCCTGGTGGGAGAAATAAAAGTAGGGAAATAAATTGTAAAATTTCCCTTAAAATTAAAAGTGTCCCTGCAGATAAAAGTTGGTGAATCTTCACAGCCAGTAATAATTAATTAGTTAACTGGTTAGTTAGAATTAGTTAGACTATAGTCATAAGAAGTACTTAGTGTATTTACTGGTTAGAGATTTAGCTTGTATATTATTATATTGTCTAAAAAGTATGGCGGAGCTGGCAAAATTTAGATCAGCTGCTGTGCTCACCGCGAAGGAGATGGGAATGGATGGTCAAATTTTAATTCAATACGTAACGACTGAATGTGATAAATATATTGAACGGGAAGAAAGGAGGTTAGTTGAAGAGAAGAGGTTAGAGGCTGATAGAGAAATTAAGAGGCTGCAGATTGAGGCAGAAGAAAAAAGGTTGACTGCCGAAAGGGAGGCAGAAGAAAAACGACAGCAAAGGGAGGCAGAAGAAAAACGACAGCAAAGGGAGGCAGAAGAAAAACGACAGCAAAGGGAGGCAGAAGAAAAAAGGTTGACTGCCGAAAGGGAGGCAGAAGATAGAAGGTTGCAGAGGGAGCACGAATTACGACTAAGGGAGCTGGAATTACAAGGCCCGGCCCCTGAAAATGGTGCCAGCCCTTTTGCCTCAGATGCTACGCCCAGTCTGGGAGCCTCAAACTCAGCTATGGGGTTTCATTTAGACCATTTTGTTGAGAAAGACGATGACATAGAGGGGTACCTAGGACGTTTTGAGTTATTAGCTACTACATATGGGTTAGAGAGAGAGAGGTGGAGTTTAAAGCTATCACAGGGATTGAGGGGTACTTCTTATGAAGTATTTGCTAAAATGAACAGGGAAGACCAAGACAATTATGACATGTTAAAGCAGGCTTTGTTATTAAGGTACGAGAAGAATGGTGAATTTTATCGTAAGAAATTTAGAAATGCCAAACTGTTGTCTGGGGAGACATACCACCAATTCTCTGCTAGACTAGAAACCTATTTGGAGAAATGGACGGCTCTGGGGAAGACCCAAGATCTTAAAGAAATGATCATGATTGAGCAATTGAGAGAGTCCATGGCTCCAGACATGAGAAAATTTCTCATGGAACAAGGTGCAGAGAAGTTGGGGGAAATTTTAAATGTTGCTGAGAGGTATCAGGCAGCCCAGGCAGAGGTAAGTGGTGCTAAAAAGAAGCACATAGACAATTTTAAAGCTCCACAGCAATTTAATAAATTTGATAATAGAGAGCAGGGAAATAAAGGTAGGACAAACTTTGAGCGGCCAAGAAATGACTATCGCGACAGAAACTCACAGTTCAATGACCAAAAGTTCAATGAAAGAAAAACCGTTGAACCAAGGAAAAAGATGGTGTAAATGGTGCAAGAAGGATAACCATAACACCGAATTTTGTAGAAGGAAACCTTCAAACATTGCTGCAATGAAGTCGGGGACGCAAAGATTAAAGGTTAATCCTAAGGGACAACAGGAACCTTATCACCCCCCAGTTTGTGAGGATGTTATTTGTAATGGGGTCACCATAAGGTGCCTTTATGATACAGGTTTGGATTATGATTCAGTTGTGAAGTCTAGCCTAGTGGACCCAAGTCAGTATACCACAGAAACAGTGGAAATACAAGGGGCGACTAAGGACATACCACTCATGACACTTCCCATCGCAAGGATAACGGTGAAAACTCGCTATGTGGAAGGAGAAATCAGAGCAGCAGTGATAGATGAACCAATCTACCCTCTGATATTGGGGTGTAGATACGTCTTCTTGGGGAATCCCGAGAAACCTGTGATCATGGCGACAGTGCAGACCAGGTCACAGAAGAAGGAGGAAGAAGGTGAACCTATAAATGCTCATCCAGAGGAGATGAGGAAGGCGCAGGCTGAGGATAGGACACTCAAGCCCTGTTTTAAAAAAATTGCCCAAATGCCACACACCTCCGAGCAAGGGGGAATATTTCATGAAGAACAAACTATTATACAGGAAGACAGGAACTAGATCCACTGGTCACGGACAGTTAGTTCTTCCCAAGATATATAGGGCAAACTTAATAAGGAGCTTACATGTTGGAACAGATGGTGACCATGAGAAAGTCGGTACCATCTGCCAAAAGATTGCTCGAAGATACTATTGGCCCGACGTAACTGTCGATGTTGAAAACTTTGTAGAAGCATGTGGCGTATTTCATGAGGGAACACCCACAAAGGGAAAATATGTGCAGGACCTAGAAACGCCACGGGGCAACTTTAGGCCTGAAAGGAAAACTAATTATACTCGGGTAGACAAAGTGGAATGGGAGCCCCCTTTTCACACCCAGTCTTCACTTGAATGGATTAACATGGCCACTATGCGAAGAGTACAAAGAAGAAATTTTACCCAGGATAAGATGACAATCCCTCGGTCAGACTTATATAAACTGGAAGAACAGACAAGAGAGCGAAGATCTCTCAGAAACAATCTTAAGTGGGGAGACAAAACCCAGAGAAAAATTGGTAGTGGTCGATTTGTGAGTGATGATTCTAGGAAGAAAAGTCCTCATTATAAAGCTTCTAAGGGACGGGACCAGACGGGTTCCAGGAAAAATACGTATGATAAATTAAAGATCCAGATGTAACTTTATTAAGGACCTGGACAGATGAGAAGGCGGAAGAGACTGTTACCTCATCGTATCAATATGTGAACGAACTGACCACTCGTTTGAAAGCTGGATGGAAACTGGCAAATGATAATTTGAAACAAGCCAGGAAGAAACATGCAGCATATTTTAATAGGAAGGCAAAGGACAGGGAACTGGCAGTCGGAGAGAAGGTGCTGCTTCTACTACCCGGAAGCCAGAATAAATTACAAATTGGTTGGCAAGGTCCATATACGGTTCTAGAGAAGGTGTCTAGAACAAACTATAAAATTGACAAAAAGGGGAAGGAAAAAGTTTATCATGTAAACCTGTTAAAGAAGTATCTGGACAGACCACTCCAGGAAAGCACCCCCTTATTGACCTTGGCTATTGCAACCCAGATGCAAAAAAGAACCACTCACCTCACATGAATACCCATTACATCCTTGTGAAACAGCAGCACAGGTAAAAGTCAGTAAGCACCTGACTAAAAACCAGAGGGAGAGAGTTCAACAAGTTCTGGAGGAACATACAGATGTATTAACAGATAAACCAGGCCATACAAATTTGCTACAGTATGACATGAAACTGGTAGACTCAAACCCAATCTGTATGAGAGCCTATTCTATTCCGTTCGCGAAGGAGAAGGCATTGAAGGAAGAAATAGAGTATTTGTTGAAGGAGGGGATTATTTCGCACAGTGAATCATCTTTTAGTTCTAGTGTCGTTTTGTTGAGAAAACCGTCTGGGGAACACAGACTGTGCATAGATTACAGGAAACTGAATGCTGTCACAGAAGGACAAGTGGATCCATTACCAGACACAAAACAGTTATTTGCCAGACTGAACAAGGCAAAATACTTTTCAAAGGTGGATCTTAGTAAAGGCTATTACCAGATCCCAGTGAAGCCTGAAGTGAGACCTTATTTGGCTTTTAGCACTTCGGATGGACATTATGAATTCAATATGCTACCATTCGGACTGAAAAATGCTCCGAGTGTGTTTTCAAGGATGATGCGAAAATTGTTGGATCCCCCTGAATAACCCATGTATCACAAATTTCATGGATGATATTCTCGTCGCCACCGAGACATTTGAAGAACACATTGAAGCTCTGGAGATGTTGTTTGATAGACTTCGGGAGGCGAACTTAACTGCTAGGCCAACAAAATGTTGTATTGGATGCAAAGAGTTGGAATTCTTGGGACACACGGTATATCAGGGTAATATGACCCCTGATCCTAAGAATTTGGAAAAACTGCAGAGAGCACCTAGGCCGCAAACAAAAAAGGACGTGCGATCATTCGTGTCGTTATGCGGATTTTATCAGAAATACATCAAAAATTTTAACGCTATTTGTGCTCCTCTGACTGATCTGACTCGCAAGGGACTTCCAGATAAAATTATTTGGACTGCACAATGTGAACTAGCGTTCCAAGAGTTAAAGGAAAAACTCACTAGCAAGCCTATTCTCAAACTGCCTGATTTGACACAGGACTTTGTCTTAAGAACCGATGCAAGTAATGTAGGACTCGGAGGGGCTTTGTTGCAAAGATCATCTTCACCTGATGGGGAACTTAAACCAGTCGCTTATGCAAGCCGCAAATTGAATAAGGCGGAACAAGGATACTCCACAAGCGAAAAAGAATGTTTAGCATTAATCTGGGCAATAAAGAAGTTTCAAATCTATCTGTATGGTAGGACATTTGTGGTGGAGACGGACCATCAGCCTCTCGTGTTCTTGTCTCAGGCTAAGCATGAAAACGCAAGATTGCTGAGGTGGTCTTTATTGCTTCAACCTTATCAGTTTAGTATCCAATATATCCCAGGCAAATTGAATGTCGGTGCAGATTTCCTCAGTCGGCACCCCTGTGATCAAAATTAGAGTAGTGGCAGACGTGAGGAGTAATTTTACCTATGTGTATCGCTGGTTTTGGAACTTGCCATAGGCATGTTTTCAAGTGGGGAGATGTGTAGTGAAATTGACAGAGATACAACGGTAAAATCCCTCCAAAGATAACATTTAAGGATAAAAACATAATGCGTAGGCTGCTGATGTACATGATCGCCTAGACCGCGGGTCATCATCCTCCATAATAATTGACTTGCTAGACAGGAGGGGAACGGCGGATCAAAAAAAAAAAAAAAATATGACTGGAAAGGCTAAGGAGACGCAATTGGGGGGGAAACGGAGAAAAGTCACGTTTCCCAAGTTGACATAAAAAGTAAGCAACTCCACAGAAGGGACCCTAGATATGTTACGCCACAGTCATTTATTGGACGCTTTTGCGATACCAAGCTTTTGATTTGAATGGAGCGGTAAAACGCAGATGTTAGGAATATTACAAAAATTAAAAAGTAATTTTTTCTTAATATTAATGTTAGGAATATAAAAATTAGCTGGCCGGATGGCCTATTCTGAGCAGTGAACTAATATGGTCTTAATTTTACAAACGGATAGATAATATTGAAGATAATGACAAAAGACAGTGTAGTTCACATCATCGACAGACTGTGTTGAATAAAAAAGTGTCGCAATTTGCACACAAAAAACACGACCTTGGACGCAGGTGTTCAAATTTACTTAGTATGGAGGAGAGGGTTTTTGAGCGGTAGCTGTGTCTAAATATAACTTTTAACGACAAAATTTTGGAGGGGAGAGAAAGGTTGGTTCAAAAACCAAGCACATTTTTTTTTGAAACACAAGTAGAGACGGACAGACTAACAGATAAACATCCATACTTGACTGAAGCATGACTGAAATGACTTTATGGTAGGAAATTTGAAATTGAAAATAAAACTAGGCAGTGATTGGCCACAGACAATCATATCATTAGCGCTCAGACGCGAAAGTGGGGCCATTCTTCAATAGTTGTTCAGTGATAGACACAGATTTTAAAGTGTGGTGATTCCATATGAAAGCAAGTGAAATAAATTTAGGGACGCCATACTATAGCCAGCAGCTCAGCTGAGTTTTGCTAGCAATTCTGTGTTATTTATTCATAATCTGGTAAGATTGAAATTATTTCCTTATATATTTTGAATATTGTTTCATGTTTGAGTGATTTGATACTGCCATATCGAAATCTAGCCTTACAAACAAGTAGGGATTTGCTCTAGACCCCCCGCCCTAGTCAGGGTCTAGGGACCAACACTGTACATAAACTCCAGCAAGGATTATGCAAGACAGATCAAGTGTTGAGAATAATGATACATATTACCTATCCTCTTTTAGGGCAAACAACTAATAAACATTTTTCAGGATCTATGGTCTGGGAGGATCTATCTGATGTAAAACCACCATGGTAAATGTGCTGTTTGGTCAGAGAGATCTGACCTGTCTGTATGATGTGGTTGTTGTGTCACTGTTGTGTCCAGACGTGGGTAGAGAATAGATTTTGACACATGGCCCATACTTTGATTGCAGAGCTGCGAGTTTCTGTCGTCAACAAAGCAGTGTCTATTCAGTTGGTGACTTTACTCGAGTGTATCTGTGCAGTATTTGTGACAGAGACCACCATTATTGCCCGCCAGCACGGAGAGGTGGGACCACCTGATTTCAGCACCAGAGCGACAACTACCAGATGAGTGAGCCTCTGGTCTGCTGGACTTTCACCAACGCCCTTTAGTTACTAAGAACCCCATAAAGATTCCCACCATTTTCTGGACACTGTGTAGTCAATATAGACAGGTGTGATTAGGCACAATGGAGCGTCGGGTGAGAACAAAAAATTATCTCACAACGTTAGAGAACTATGTTCTCACAATCGCACAATAAAGTGCTGGGAATATTATAATGGTAGAAAAGAAATACATACATATGACCTTATAGATCCTACCAAAAAAATACAGTATCGACATGTCTCATAATGCAAAATTACAAAAATAAAGGTGTCATTACCATATTATCCTTTTAACATAAATATCCAACTGTATAGTGACACCAACACCTTATCAGTAAAAGGTTATATGATAACAAAATGTAATATCTTCTAACATAATTTCGTATACTAATGTACAACCATATTAACTAACAAGTAGAACTACAGGATGTCTACAGAAGTTCCAGAATATTCTGTACTGAAGAGGGTACCACAGACATCCAAAAAGCGTCCAAAGCCAAATGATAAGCAGGGACGTCAAATGTGGAAATAACAGGAAAATGCTAAGACACTCCATATAGCAGCGTCAAGTCACATCAACAAGTTTACGCTGTGAAACAATACAAATGAGAATCTCTGTTTGATAATCGTAGGACTATAAAATATACAATAGTCACTCCTACATTTCTATCTATTAAATGTGGCCATGTAAACCACCGGCCCTTATATGGTGACAATCAAACCTTCCTCCGTTACACCAGGGACGGTAACAGAGAAAGTAAATCAATCAATTTACAATCATGAATTTAAATAAGGTCAATCACATGTACTAATGGAATGTTAATGTATGAGAGTGTAATGGGTATATAATAAACCCCGACATCTATAAGAAAATCTAGGACATAAGAGTCACGTAGAATCATGTGGACATCGAGACAGTATGTCTGCCATCGCATTATCCGAGCCACGGATAGCTCGTACCGAGAAGTGAAAAGGGCTGTAGCGTAATAGCATACCGATGTAGATCACAGTCGTGAGTATACCCATAAAACCCACGTCGAAAGGTAAATCTAGAAGATGGTAATAACGACTAAGAGCGTCATGATGGTTGGCATTCTAAGATTCTGCGCAAGACCAAGGAAATGCAGTAGACAAAGGCGTACATCTTAAAGGATGAACTGCAGTCCTAGCCTGTGTACTTGGCAAAGAAAAAAGTAAGAAGCATACAATTAAGATGCAAAACCAGATAGCAGTAAACTTGGACCTACGTCGAAGTTTAAAAGAAAAGTATGGAGTGCGACAAAAAGTCGTAAAGGACGAAGATACTGAGCTAACCGGCCCAGTAAGAAAAGTAAAGAAACTCATAAGGTATAGGTATGTACTAACAATTAAGTTTGTACACGTGGCAAAGGAAACGCTAGTAATTGCAGTAAAGAAGTTGCAATCAACATGACTGGGTGTAGATTCAGTCGTAGCGAAGAAGTTAGTGTCTGTATCAGACAAAACCAAAGGATCTTCTTCTACTATAGTAGGTAAAGAAGAATCAAAGTAAGATTTGCGACGTACTGAGGTATGTCGAACTGGGCTAAAAGAAGCACTAACATTAGTATGATGAACAGTTGTATCATCAATACTGCAAGATTTCACCAAATTAGCAGAATGCATAACTTGAGAAGATTTTGGCATAGTCCGTACGGTAGAAGTAGTAAGGTGGTGCTGCTGTTCCCAAGCAGCAATTTGTACCGGTGTACAAACCTTTACACCATGTATCTGTCCGACAGTAAGGTCGGCGATAGGTGCTCTGAGCAAACATGCGTGTATATAACCAGTGAAAAATGGAGTGGCAATGTGGACTATGGCAGTCGGAAAAGTCTCAACTGTCCCACCGAATGTCACACATTTCACCATATTACCAGTTGCGCAAGATGGATGAACTAAAGACTGTCTAATACCAACAGTTGCGCATCCAGAATAAAAAAGAACTGAGACTGGATTATTATTCACTAAACCCTTATGTAGAATAAGAGACCCTCTTCCGTCATGCGCAGCTGCGGCAGGAAGAGCGGGTAGAGGATGACCGCAACTCAAGGTAGATATAGAAGTAGGTTGGAACAAAGTTGTGCATTGTGGGCATTGAGATGCCCTCTCGAAATCGAAAGCAAAGCAAGCACTAGCATTATTGACACTATTATTGTTGTTACCTTGATTATTAACATCCTGAGGCTCTTGTTGAGCAAAGTTAGCTTGGCGAAAGGATCTATTATTGTCGTTTTGCGATCTATCGCGGCTATTATTTCTATTGGAATCATTGTTATTTCCACCATTGAAATTATTGTTCTGATCAAAACCCCAGTTGCGATTGTCTTTTCCCCTTTGATCAAAATTTTAATTAGATGGGTTTTGTTGTCTACCTAAGAAGTTATTATTGGTTTGATAACCTCTATTGTGGTAACCTCTTCTAAAGTTCCTATAATTGTTATGACCAAAATGTTGAGGATTATTAAATTGTCTCCAGTTCCCTGAAGAAGACTCATTACGTGATGGACCCCCTTGGTTCTGTCCAAAATTACGATTGTCTCTCCTACCAATGTTTCGATCAACACTTTGAGATCTACGTCGCTAATTAGGATCATATGGTGTTGCTGAAGCAACGGGTAAACCTTCTTCGACTTTAGAGTTGCTAAACGTTTCATTAGGATGTGCCTAAACATATTGACGGCAGTATTGTTCCACATCTTTTATATTTGGAGGTTTTCGCTCATGTAGAAAGGAAAGAAAGTTTTTTCTCACAGATGACATAATTTTGTCACGAAGCAGTAAGTCAACAATGGCCTCATATGTGTGTTCAGTTTTAGACAATTCCACCCAACGATTAAAAGTCAGGCGAATTTCTGATATAAAGTCTGAAAAATCTTTCCCTGTCTCTGGCAACAGAGACTTAAAGCGCAGGCGATAACCTTCTTCATCCAGTTGGTATTTTTGTAACAGGGCCGTGCTGACAACCTCATAGTTATTTTTGTCTTCCACCGACATCATAACCTTTTGAGCATCACCTGTAAGTAACCTACCAAGTTGATCACAATATTGCGACTTGTCTATCTTATGGGAGTCGCATGCCAACTGAAATCTATCTAGATAGAATGCAATATCATCTCGAGTAGGATTTAAAGCAGGTAACTTAACATCATAAGTCTTAATATTTGACTTGTCAGAAGTTGTTTGATTGCTTGTACCATTTTGTGCACTACACGAATTTACCACTTTTATTTTCTCCAGCTCCATTGCTAAGACTCTTTCGACATGTAACATTTTCTCTTTTTCAGCTTCAAGTTTTTTCTGTTCAGCCTCCATTTGCATCTTGATTTTTCTTTCTTCAGCTTCTAATTTCTGTTTTCTCTCTTCAGCTTCTAATTTCTGTTTTTCCATTTCCATTTGGAATTTTCTCTCATCTGCCTCTCTTTCCTACTGAATGTCTCTCTTTAGCTTCTAACTTCTTATGTTCAGCTTTTAATTTCTTTTGTTCTATCTCCATTTGGAATTTTCTCTCATCTGCTTCTCTTTCTAATTTCTGTCTCTGTTCTTCAGCTTTCTGTGCCTTGCCATATTCTCCAAGTGCAAATTCTTCTAATTTATCTCCACTTTTGCCAAGGGTTTTCCCTTGCTGAATAAAGTATTCCAATGTAGACATTATGTCTAATTATGTGAGATCTACTTATTGTGCAAACCAATATTGACAGTGTATAACAACAATGAATAACAACAACTGGAAAGACAAGATAAAGCATCAAGGACAAACGACAACGTTCGCAGAAATCAAATAAACACTAAAGCAAAACTAAAGTAGAATCTTACAAAGCATGTAACGACAGCTGCGAATCACCACCAAAACAATCGACTACACAGTTTATAAACGAAAAGGTGTAAAGAAATAAACGGTAGGAAAGGGAGGCAGACAAATACAAACACATTAATCAAAACTAAAGAACAGAGAAAAATATTACAAAAACAACATATAACATCTCGTCACAACTGAACAAATATATCCCAAATAACCAACACAGTGGACAAAAAAAAACGACAGCAACAACAAGTCGCTGGCAATTTCCACTGCGGGAAATTCGCAAAAGTCCCTAAAGAACGCTGTCGTAGACCCTCGGTAAAGTTGGATATTCTACGACAGTCACCGCCCAACCAAACCCGCTGAAATATAAACACATATATGACATATAAAACAAATAAACATGTAACATAAAACAAGGAAAATAAATAGTATGTGCAGAGAGGAAGGCTTAACTACCATACATACAGAGGCACAGTTTACAAAACATATAGCCACTTATCTTAACTGGCGAAAAAAATCCTGGCCTCGAGATAGCAGCAATGATGAAAACAGCGCAACAGCAATGATGTACAATAATACACAGTCCAACGATAGGATGATCCACCGCTGAGAGGTACAGCAACCCAATGATGCAAGGTCTAGATAATCGAATGCTCAGCTTCTTGGCAGGTTGACCTTGCACGTGGAAAATCTTGACTGAGAACGTTGAAAAAATTTTGACTGCACATCAATTTCCACCCAGGAAACACGGGCTGTATTCCACTTGTAACGCGAATGACATGGGTAACAGATCCTTAAAGCTGGCGACCACTATAACAGTAATGGTACCAGGCAGATGCCAATAATGTTAATGTGATATTCCTCAACGACATCAGCAGGCCACCCAGGCCAGTAAACCAAGGAGTCGGGAACAACGCAACCCTTTAGTAAACATCAGGGTTAGAAAAGGAGAAACGGCTGGTAGAGTTCTAACGGTTTATTATGGGACGGTACAAAGCACGCTGACATCAATACATACACTGTCATCTGAACAAGGTACACAATGTCATGTACGTAATCACACGTCAATACACCTCTTTAGCAAAACACACGCCGCATTAACAGCAGGTTTCCTCAGGTAAATAAAGGTTAATCTTTTAATCATCTCCGACCAAACTGGTCAAGTACCTCTGGCAAAATAGGCCGCATAGACAGCGGGCTTCTCTATGTAAATAAAGGTTAATTCTTTTAATCATCTCCGACGAAACTGGTCAAGTACCTCTGGCAAAATAGGCCGCATAGACAGCGGGCTTCTCTAGGTAAATAAATGTTAATCTTTTAATCATCTCCGACCAAACTGGTCAAGTACCTCTGGCAAAATAGGCCGCATAGACAGCGGGCTTCTCTAGGTAAATAAATGTTAATCTTTTAATCATCTCCGACCTAACTGGTCAAGTACCTCTGGCAAAATAGGCCGCATAGACAGCGGGCTTCTCTAGGTAAATAAATGTCAATCTATACATCAAAGTATTGTTACCTGCTCTGCACTCCAGGAAACAAACACACAACAAACACTGGCCATTTCCTAGGCTTTACCGAACTATGCCAGAATCACAATCAAGGGGAATCTTAAACATATTTAATATTCACAGATCTCTGATCCCCTTTTACACTGCCAGAAAAACATCGCGGGACACCCTCTCCGCTCAAATCGCCCAGCCAGACTGCCTTTAAGAAACCGTCTTCCGGACCCACGCAAATAAATCGCGCATGCCTAGACACCCGCAACCCTGAGTAGCGTTTACCCATGGATCGTCCCAGAGCGTTCCCAGAAAACTAACCAAAGCTCTCCTTATATGGGCATCTGTATACCATTTAGATATCCTAATGTGGACATCTGAATAATGTCAAGGGAAGGTAACAATTAAATCTAATCTGAACCAAAAAGTAAACAGTCAGTACCTTCCCTTTGACCGAAAATATAAAAAGAAATATAAAAAGGTCACATTCCTAACTTACAACATACTGACTCTTAACAGACACCCACATACAAAATTAAAGAGATCCCCGCATTGGAAATTCAACAATAACTTACTAAAAAATACTTCTTTTACGAACACAATATCACAACTTATTCAAGGTTACACTCAAGACATTCCCAATAACAACATTGCAGAATATTGGGACATGTTAAAAAACACAATAAGAGATAGAACACAAATTTTAGCTACAATCATACACAGGGCATTTAAAAAAGAACAAAACATACTAGAGAATGCAATTAGCCTAACTAAACAGTTACATAAAACTAACCCACACATTCATAATTTGGAAGAGCAGTTAGACCACTACAAGCAATATACATACCAGGGGGCTTTACTTAGGACTAAATTAAACATTATTACACAGGAGACACCGAGCAGACAATATTTAGAGATAGAGCAAACGTACAACACAGTAGACAGATACACGAAATAGTAGACATGAATGGACAAGAGCAGACAGAAAACACTAGTATTAGACACGCCTTTTTTGAATACTACACAAAATTATACACTAAAGAAGAAACTAACGTAAACACACAGGATAAATTTCTACACTACACAAAGCGTTTAAGTAAAGAGGAGAGCAAGAAATTAGATCAAATTTTAACGTTAGATGATTTAAGGGAAGCTATTTGTACTTTCCAAAAAAAACAAAACACCCGGACCAGACGGGCTTACCTCGGAATTTTACGTTTTTTTCTTCCCCATTTTAGGGCCCCTTTTAATTAAAATGTTTGAGGAAGCCTTCCAGAAAGGAGAGCTTCCGAACAGTTTAAATGAATCCTTCATTACTTTAATACTGAAAGAGAATACCGACAAAAAGTCAATAAAAAATTACAGGCCCATCTCACTTTTAAACACTGATTATAAAATCTTGGCAAAAGCTCTCACTTTGAAACTTAAACCGTTCATGCAGAACATGATACACGAAGATCAAGAATGTGGTGTACACGGTAGGAACATTTGTAGACACACACACTTTATAAGAGATTTGATTACATACACACACGATAGAAAGTGTCAAAATGCAATATTATCATTAGACCCGGAGAAAGCCTTTGACAGAGTATCACACTCCTTTTTACATAAAACGTTACAAGCAAACAACATAGGGGAATATTTTAGAGCATGGGTAAAAATCTTATACAAAAAACCCGAAAGTAGGATATTGGTTAAGCACAGTTTAACCGAACCCGTTAGGCTGTCGAGATCTGTAAGGCAGGGGTGTCTTTTATCACCCCTGTTATATGTAATGACACTAGAACCAGTTTTGGAAAGAATAAGACAAGACGCAAACATCATGGGAACCTTTGTTCCCGGCAAAGGCCAGAGGAAATTGTTAGTTTATGCTGATGACACGGTATTCTTTCCAACAACATCGGATTCTATAAAAAACATATTAGAAGTTTTTACAAAGTTTGGATACGCTAGCGAATCCAAACTAAATATTCAAATATCTAGTATAATGGGATTAGACAGATGGGCCAATAAAACAGATTTTCCCTTTCAGTTAACGCAAGTTAACAGAATTAAAATTTATGGAATAAATTATTCCTGTAATCCACAAGACCCCAACACGGAAACATGGGCAAAATTATTAGAGAAAATTCAAAACATGTTAGAACAATATAAATATAAGACAGCTACCATTTTTGGAAGAAGCATCATAGTGAACTGTTTGATTATGCCTAAAATAATATATACAGTAAATATTCAAATTATGCCTAAATCGATTGTAGTAGAAATAAATAAGCTGATTAGGTTTTTTATTTTCAAGAACACTATATCTAGTATAAAGCACGTAACTCTAATGCAACCTAAACACAAGGGGGGATAGCCTTGCAAGACATTAACACTAAAATTAAAGCTTTAAGGATTAAGTATATAGGAGAGGTAATTAAAAACCCAAGTTTGTACCCACTAGCACACTATTACATCGGACTTAGATTACTTAAACTATGTAAACCAGACAACAAACAACCCCATTTCTTTGGTACCCCACCACCCTTCTACAGAATATGTCTACAAAATTTAAAAGGAAACGAACAGTTAGTAAAACAAGACACCAAACTTATATACAAACTCCTTGTAGGGGCACAAGAACCATTTTTAGGCACACGGATAAAACGAGGGTACAACCTTTTTATAACTGACCACACACAGAGCTTCACGAACATTCACGCAATAGACGTTAAGCCATAAGCAAAAGAGGTTACATTCAGACTACTGTACAGTTTAACACCCATTATGAGCAAACAATCATCAATAAAAGCAGGCAGAACACCACCAAAATGTAAGCTATGCAGTAACAACACAATAGAAACAGAGGACCACTTGTTCTACACGTGTAAGACAGTGGTATCTACTTTAAACAAATTAAGAGGTCTAATAACCTCCAAGACACCACCGACACTCAATATGTACAGAGCTGTTATGCTAAATACATTACCTACGATACCGAGACAGACATAACTCAAACTGTTGACCCTTTTAGCTGAATTTAGATATCTAGTATGGACGTGTAGGAATAAGGCTGTACATGACGGTATACACTATGACCACAGAATATTTTCACAGATATACGAACAGATAACACAAGATACAACAAGACAACTTTAAGAATTTTTGTGTGACCATGTGGGTCTTTACACAAGGCAATGTAACCTTGATTGTAAATACTTCGCTCTGTTCATACTACACAATGTAAATACCCATTAACATTGTATCATCAATCATTCATAATTTCATCCCCCCATCAACCTTGGTTCACCACCAGTGTTTTTTTTCCTTTATTGGGTAGTGTAGCTTATAAAAAATTAACATTTTGTATTTTGAGATAATATTACTTAAAATCTTGTTTGAATTTTTTGTAAAATTCTGATGTGTAACGGTTTTGCTATGATATTGACTTGTTAAAATGCTATTGGGAGGGGGAGGGGGGTTTTATTGTTTTAACTGTCATCTTATAATAATGTTACTATATGGTATGATCTTGATAAGTAATTTTTTTTTTTGGTATTGATGTTATGACATTGTTTAAATTTTGAGAATTTTGGTGTGAAATAATTTTTGTGCTATGATATTGACTTGTTGCAATACTAGTTTGGGAGGGAGGGAGGGATGGGGGGGGGGGGGGGGTTTACCCTTTATCCGTTATCCTTTATCATGTAAAATACTGATGTTGTTCACTCACGACCTAATAAAGGTTTTTTTTAAAAAAAAAGGTATGTTTTGGGCGAATATGCCACTGAGGTGGTTGGTTCTGTGTTCACAGAAATAGTTACTAAACTATTTGCCTAGCCATCAAGTCGTTTGGTACACCACCATTGTAGCGGATAGACATGTTTGTGTATTGAAAAATGACAAGAGAGACAGTGTCGCTAGTTTTCGAGAAGTGAAAGAAGTTACAAGACCAGCTGCTATGTTAGGTTACCAGTCATGATAAACTTTGGTAGACAAAGTGTAGAATGGTAGACAGCTACTGAAACGTGAGAAGTAGGGAAGCATAGACTGTGGCTAAATTATTAACTCTGGCGGTCAGGCCAGTCTCTACCAGATATGCCATACAGTACCTTCGAATATATGAAACAGAGACAGATTAACTTTATCAGAGGTTAGCAGACAACTAGTGCTAGACGCTTGCACACAGAATGGGGAATGTAGTGACAGAAGAAATTAGCAACAAACAGTGGTTCTCAAGCCATGATCAACAAAGATATTAGAGACAGCGTTTTGAAAATACAGACAGCAGTAGAATACAGAAGCACAACCATAAATATAAAGTATACAGGTGATAAAGAAGATTGAGCATGTCATTATGGTCAACATTGATGCTGTAAATAAACGTTCAAGATTTTTGGGTATCTGTGCAAAAAGTATGTGAGTCAAGATTGGCGTATGTTGTCATTTTACATTCTACACTTTTCATTACTAACATGCGAACTAATATGTATATATTACCATGTCAATATTAAAATGTGAAAAGTGCTAATGGATGTCCAAGTCATTTGAGGCTGGCAACCTCAGCGTATAGAATGATGATTTCATGAACCACCACTGCAAGGGCTGTTGACTGCTTATCGCTAGTTTCTTAAAGAGAACTAAAAGCCTAAGTAGTCCCAAGTTCCATGTGGAGCAGGGAGGGAAAGATGCCAAAAATGTTGTACATTCTAAGTATAATATTTCCCTTTTCAAACCTGTGTAAATGTAAACATATTCACTTTAAAATAAATGAAAGTTTCAAACTGTTAAACAAGTGCAGATATAAATGAAAACATGTTCAATTTATTTGTTGAACACTTTTCTGTCAGTGGAGATGTAAATGTAAACATATTCTATCTGTAATATTAACCTTTTAATTTAAATGTAAAATAAAGATAAAGCTATTCAATTTAAATGTACAGAAAGTTTTCTCTCGAGGATTAAGTTTAATTCTCATCGAGGGTAAATTCTGAGATAAATGGGATGGTAGAATAGGAGAAAGGGGACACATAATCATGTGTCGGGAAACGCAATACTCATTAGAGCGTTTCGTTTCTAATCTTTAACCATAGTTGTTGGTTGTTTTACCAGTTGAGGGTACTATCTCTGGAACAAGAAGGGAACAGTGGCCTGAGCTTTAAGACGAGGGACTAACTTTGTACACTCCCTGACACTCATGGAACGTGCTACGCCCTACATCATTGACCAGTGACGAACGTTATCAGTAATCAGTCTACCAAGAACCAACCCATCAGCGGGAGCAAAACCTACCAGTGGCAGATAAGTGAAACCTATAAGCTGCCACGGGAACTCCTTTATAAACTTTTATCCCATCACAACAGTGATGATACCTTCCTGAAAAACCATTATTCATTCTTTCAAACCCTTGTTAAAACTAAATGATTATTAAATTTGTTATTTGTAATTATACAAATTTAACTTCGATTTAATCATTTTAAATGTACTGCATGTTTGTCTCAGCCAATTAACTAAATACACTCTAAACAGAGCTAAACCATAATAATAAGAATTCCACTGAATAAATAAGGGTGGAGGCTTGACGAGCTAAAATTAATAATTGCTTAATCCTTCATAAAAGTTGTCTGCAGATCCTAGAGTTAACGTGCTCAGCCAATGCAGCATTGTTCTCGCTTTTCTGAATATCTTGTGAACACACCCTTGAGATAGAAGCATCATTATCCTTCTATTTATCACTCTGCCAAGAGTAATCTTGTGCGAAGGTAAACACATTTGAAGGCCTATAGTAGATACTCTTGAGTTTGGCCACTGTTGGACCACTACTGCAAAGCAAGGGAGGCAGCCCGTGACAGTGAGTGTGCTATATGACTGAAAAATTATTACCACAACCACACTTTCTTGTTCTCCTTACTGGCCACAGAGACACCATAGAAGCTGGTCCATTCGCATAAAACCTGTACCAAGCATTTACACGCGACTTGTTCTCCTTACTGGCCACAGAGACACCATAGAAGCTGGTCCATTAGCAGAAAACCTGTACCAAACATTTACACGCGACTTGTTCTCCTTACTGGCCACAGAGACACCATAGAAGCTGGTCCATTCGCATAAAACCTGTACCAAGCATTCACACGCGACTTGTTCTCCTTACTGGCCACAGAGACACCATAGAAGCTGGTCCATTAGCAGAAAACCTGTACCAAACATTCACACGCGACTTGTTCTCCTTACTGGTCATGGAGACACCAATGAAGCTGGTCTATTCGCAGAAAACCTGTACCAAACATTGACACGCGACTTGTTCTCCTTACTGGTCATGGAGACACCAATGAAGCTGGTCTATTAGCAGAAAACCTGTACCAAACATTCACACGCGACTAGTTCTCCTTACTGGCCATGGAGACACCATGGAAGCTGGTCCATTAGCAGAAAACCTGTACCAAACATTGACACGCGACTTGTTCTCCTTACTGGTCATGGAGACACCATGGAAGCTGGTCCATTAGCAGAAAACCTGTACCAAACATTGACACGCGACTTGTTCTCCTTACTGGCCACAGAGACACCATAGAAGCTGGTCCATTAGCAGAAAACCTGTACCAAACATTCACACGCGACTTGTTCTCCTTACTGGTCATGGAGACACCAATGAAGCTGGTCTATTAGCAGAAAACCTGTACCAAACATTCACACGCGACTTGTTCTCCTTACTGGTCATGGAGACACCAATGAAGCTGGTCTATTAGCAGAAAACCTGTACCAAACATTGACACGCTCTTCCAGCAGTGATTTCTGTGGTAATTGTTTTTACGTGATGAGGTTGCCAGCCTCGTGCATGTTACTGAATAGAATATCTAATAAAAATACTTATTATTGAAGTTAAGAATGTTTTAACTTGAAATTACGTTGATAATTACATTGTTACATTGTTACATTGTTACAGGGCAGAAATGTAAAAAGGAACCGATGCCTATTTCTTGACCATGATGGATTAAAGATTTCATTCGTTCGTTCGTTCGTTTTTAATAACCGTGTTCATCATCATAATCTTAGTGTAAAATATTTATCAAATGTTCTTTCTCTATATTAGTACCTAATCTGTCCCGACACCTACTATCTCTCCATATACTTCCGGTTGGAAGACAGAAATACTCACTCACGTCGCGGAAAAAATAAACAATGTTTTGTAAAATATACGGATCTTCCCATTGTCTCCATGGCAACTCTTGGTGGGCTGTCCAAGTTGTGGACATCCAGTAGAAGATGTCATATCACAGGACGTGGCATTATCATTACCAACATCCTTTAAACTCCCAGAGAAGTAAAGGTCCTCAACAAAAACATGCTATTATTTCCTATTCACAGATGCCAAACATACGAGGAACATTGAAAGTACATTCAGCCGTCACCACTACCATTTTCGGAAAAACTCTGGGGCTGACCACTGCTATCTTTGATATTATTCATGTAGACGTCCGAGAGTGTACGAAGAAGAATATACGTATATTCTTGTATATAATCTTGGTACGTTTTAATCTGTCACGTTTTGACCGAGACTGACCCAGATGATTTTATATAATAACTAAAACAATGTACCCTGTGTAATCCCCATGGGGAGGTGTCGTCGACGGACGTGACAACTGTTCCCACAAAATTAATATTTAGTCGTGACGTTACCACTTTTATTGTTGATACCCAATTCACTACAAACAGGGGGAAAATGTGTTCCATAATTTTATTCCACAGAACAAACGAGTACGGAAGTTGTCATTAATCTGCCATTTGTCATTTCGTTCACAAATTAATTATTATTATTTTACTTGCCAAGTCGTTCCTCTTCTATCCTGAGCTGTAGAGGTTTGGCAGAGAGAGCGCCATACTATCCTATCGGATGTCTTCCTCCTAGCCGGGATTCCTCAGTCCTTCAGAGATTGTCTAATGTTACCCTCCCAGCGAACTCTAGATCGTCCTGGAAAAACTGATCCCTGGCTCTTAGTTTCGCATATATGTCGTAGTAGCCGATCCTCTCTCATTCCGCAGTTCTGAGTCCATGACGTATCGTCTGGTTGCAGACCATGTCTCTTCTTGTTATTCAACCACCTTCCGCAGATGTCTGAGGTTTGGAGCTGGCTTTAGAGGGCCGTAGTCATTGTCCATGACTCGCATTCATAAGTCAAGATTGGAAGATAGGTGCAACTGGATACAGTCATCTTCATTATTAGTACTATCATTTCTATTATTAATGTTGTTGTTGTTGTTATTGTTGTTGTTGTTAAAGATACGACAAATTATCCATCAATTAGAACGGCTCATGTACTAAAATGTTCGAAGCCTAATCACATTTGGACCGCAAGCCGCTCAGAGCGCCAATCTAATTTTAGGAATAAAACGAATAAAAAATGTACTGAAACACTCTCTGATCTGGTTCGAGATTTTAAGTTGCCACCGGAAAACAAATTCAAAAAAAGCATGATTGTTGTAGAACACTGGAAAATTTATATTATGTTCATATTTTTCAGCGTGTTGGGTTAGTTACCAAATCGTGTAAAACTGTTTACCGTGGCAACTAGTGATAGGACTACAAAAAATGCGTGTACATCTCGTCTAACGGCTGAATAGGATAAAAACGTAATTCAACAATTGACTGATAGATCTAGCGACGAGGACAAGAGTGAAAACGGTGTGCACATTGATTGAAATTGTGATTTTGATAGAGATGGGGCGCAAGCAGATATAATTGTGAAAATATTGCAAGTCCTCGGCCATCGGAGGGCCGTTAAATAGCAACAACCTCTATTAGAGTTACAACCGGTGTTTATTGTAATAGTACATTCATTTATCTTTAAAATGACGTGTAATTCATAAAAATCTGTAAACAATTACGAAAACTACAGCTTACTTTGTGCAAACACCTACAGGATAAAGATGGGAAAAAAATTTAATTCGGCCACAGTGTTTTTCAATTCGGTAGTTAATGTGTGAAGAGACAAAGAAAGAACAAGCCTTTTGGCACCGTAATGTAAATCTTACAAGTTGACTAATACGAGGTTGGGCATATGGCTGGCAGCTTCATCATGTAACACAATTACCACGGAAACCACCGGTACAGAAATATGTAAATGCCTGGTGCTGGCTTCCTGGAAAGAGACCAGTAAAAGTGATGGCTTCGTGCTCCATAAGTCGCGCAAAGGGAAATAATGATGATTATATTGATGATTATATTGATGATTATATTGATGATTAATTTGAAGATTAGAGAATTACTGATCAATTATAACTGTTATTCTCTCTCTATGATAGAAGTAATGGAACATTTATTTTGTTCGTTTTATTGCATTAAACAATAATAATAACAGTGGGTCTCTAACATTTGTGTTTTCCTTCACTTTTGTTTTCCTTCACTTGTGTTTTCCTTCACTTGTTATTACTGAAACAGAGAAAAGTCGACGTAAAGGAAAACTAATACAGTGAATTATTAAAACTCTAACTGTCTACAAAACTTAAAAACCGAAAACTTCAGTGTTTGCATATAAGACATTCTTTATCTACTGATGGGTGTTCACGTCATCTGTGTACACACGACATGTGACTTTTTTGTCCTGGATTTTATGCTTGGGCTTCTGGGTAAAAATGTTTGGTGTTGACACGTGAGACAAGTTAGCCTGATCACGTGGTCATGTCTGTGGAGGTCGACATTTTATGTCACTTCATCTTACATTCCCCCCCCCCCCCCCCTTTTTCCCCCCTTCTTGCCTTTTTCATTTCTTATTTCTTTAATGTCAGATCTGTTAACTCTATCTATCGCAGGCAATTTGTAGGCTTTACCAAGGACAGAAATGGAGGACAATTTTTATACAAGGTATTTCATTTTAACGTTTTAAAATATTCAGTAAACATGTTTGTTACAGTCATAAAAAGATGCTTGCGTACGACAAGATCACCAATGAGGAACTGATGTCAAGAACGCCAGACAAAGTGTCAGTGGAATGGGAGATGGAATAGAAGATGGAATTCGAGAAGACACTAGAGATGGATAGGACACACACTGAGGGTAACCTGTTGGTAACATTACCAGGCAAGTCCTAGCTCTGGAACCCTAGGGCAGGGGTCGGGAACCTTTCCAATGTCAAAGAGCCAAATATTTAATTTTGTCTTCATTTAAAAATATTGAAGAGCGGCATGAAAAAAAAATCACATGGTATCGCTCATTCAATAATATATATATTATATATAATTGAAATAATAAACACAATTTTTCAAATGCCATTTTACTACATAATAAGTAACACCATTTTTTCAGTAACACATATTCAGATAAGATGTAACTTAACAATAAAATAAAATATACAAATGAAAAGTAAGGAAATTTAATGAGACTTTTGCTGTTGGATTTCCTTGCAAAGTTGGTCAATATTTGGTGAATAATCTGTTGTTTTCATTTTCAAGCATGACTGGAGACTCACGTCATTCAAATGGCTTCTTAATTTGCTTTTGATATAATTCATGTTGGAAAATAATTGTTCACAAAAATATGTTGATCCAAGAATTGAAAGAAGCCCAAATGCAAATTTCTTCAGCTGAACATAGCTGTCGGGTAAACAGTTCCAAACATCAAATAGGATCTGATATATGTTTTTTGAGCTCACTTATTTCAGACCACTTAACGTTCTGTCAAAAAGCCCTTACAATTCTGCACATTTGGATATATAAAGCCTTTTTCTTGTTCTTGTCTTTAAAATAATAAAAATATGACAAAATCTTTAAAGGCCACCCCCCCTTTCCATCTGAAAAGTTTAGTCCACGAAAAGTGTGTGTCAAAAGGTGGTTTTATTGCACGGACACTAAGAGAGAAGCCGAGAGCCAAGAAACGCACGAGATGGCTCAAAGAGCCGCACGCGGCTCGTGAGCCGCGAGTTCCCAACCTCTGCCCTAGGGTAATAGAAGCAGAAGTAGACCAAATTACACGGAAAAGATATCTGGAGACAGAAATGACAATTGCGAGGAAGCCACGGAAAGACCTTGACTGTTGGCACGTGACAGGTAGGACTTGGCAGACGTTTTTTGATGGTTTATGCTCCTTGGGGAGTTGAAAGGTCATAAATGAAAGAAAATTGATTTTTCAAACCAAAATATGGGAATACATAATAATCCGTGTAAATCCTGTGATGGGGTTGTAGGGGTTGGAGTGGCTAAGAGGTGTATCGTCCGCCTCGAATTCTAGAGGTACCGAGTTCGATTCCCAGTAGAGGAAATATAATGTATGGACATTTTTTTTCAGAAACAGTAGTTCTAATGATGTCATAGTTTTTTATAGGCACACATGTGAGCACATCTAAATTAATAATATGTTTAATTATTTGCGTGCCTTTTTGCACTAGCATCGAATAGAATAGCGCACCTCGGTGCGATCGTTTTGTTGCCAAACAGCAATTACGCTGGGGAGATCCATAAAGTCTTTTGATAAAGACAGACGTCTTCGACGAAGATTATTATTATTATTCCCTCTCCACAGTGGAGAGAGAATGTCTAGCATTCGTGAGTGGTATTAGGAAACATCACGAATACCTTTACGGCGTTTCATTTACAGTGCAGACGGATCATGCTCCACTGGCTTTTCTTGGAGAGAATAAGGAATTCAACGCGAGGATTATGCGGTGGGCGTTGCTCCTAAGTGCATATGCTTTCAAAGTAGAATACATACCAGGAAAACAAAACGTGGCAGCAGATTTAACGAGTAGAAATTGGAGCAGTGAGGAAGAAAGGGAAAGTGAAGATAGCAATCAGTCGCAAGATGCGGATAACAGCAGCGCTATTTTCATAGAGGAGACATAAAAGGGTGTCATGTCTTCAAGCCCGGACGAACTGTCACATATGAAAAAGTGCAGCTAGTTTTCATTCACCTCCCCCCTTTCAAGTATATTTTTTGCTACAGGAACGCCGGTTTCACTAGTGCAATAAACACGTGAGCTGTTTGAGCAATTACCACGGTGGAACAGACAGCAGAGCGCAGAGCATGGAGTAATTGATTCTTTGATCAGGGGAACACACGGGATGAGTCCAGGCGTTTAATAGTTTCTTTGAAGATTCAAGGGGGCGATCAGTCTGAGAAGTATATTGGAGTGTTACATTTTCATTATATTTCACTGAGATTTTCTGTGCTAATTAAATAACTTATAGCTAAATTTTCCAGCCGTAAAATAAATTTAATTACTCGCTATTTTCCCAGTAAGAGATGGTTTAAATTGATTAGTACATACATTAAATAACTGTCTCCTGACGGCATGTATTATTTACTGAGATCCATTTTATGTAATTTTACGAATGACTAGCTTTCATATCACGCGTTAAATAAACGACAGGTTAAGCTAGCCACGTGTGTTTTAAATCTAATTTATAACAGAGCGGTGAAGAGGTCCTATTTTAACACGTGTTAGATATGAGATTGATAATTTTGTTAAAATGTTTATATATTCTTTCTATAATCTAGGCTTATCAAACCTGAGTACTAGCGGCTTTCTTATGGCCATATGAACTTACGATCACATGAACTAATAATATCATATAAGCATCTAGATATATTTAATGAGCTTCTTGCTGTGACCTGTGCGGTCCTTTTACCTCATTTTGTCATGAGAGAAAACCAGAACAGAAACATTAAATTATAATCTTAACTGGAACAGAACTATCACCAGATTTATTTAGATTAATGTCATCAGCCAGCTGGGCGAAATATATCGTCCGCAACATTTGTATAACTTACCATAGTGTCCCAGCCACTTGAAGCTAGGCACCTAGGAACTATCTATTTTCTATTCGTCCTATTCTACATCGGCGATCACCACGTATGAACCTTACTCCCACCAACTGAAGGCAGAGATAACTTATTGTATCCAAGACAAAATTAAATCACCGACTATAGCAATTCCCGTGAAATTTGCAGTCAGCAATTATGGCGAATCTGGGGCTTGATTCGGCACAACTCAATTTTGACAATACATAATCTTATTACTTATTAGTGTATTTCCTTGAAATGCCTGTAACAACTACTGGGGTAAGCATAAATCTGAAAGTGGCCACTGAATGAATATGAATTGGATGAACGGAGAAAGAAACTTATGTCTTTGATTACCATCAGTATACTTATACGGTTTCTTCTTTTTTTGTCTCACTAATCTGAGTAGTCACGGGATAACTTACATTTAGAACCTGTTCTTTTCCCATACTGACTATCTCATAACTTGATGTTAACTTTTTGATCTTTTGGGTTAATTAACCTCTGTTGGGATCTTCTTTCTTTACCTTTACCAAAGGGGAGAACCTATTTGATTAATTGTCATTTGTCTGTAAACCATGATCTATTTATGTATTTGATTTATGTTGTGATTTTCTATTAATAATAAACTTAATTAACCTTTAGTTATAGTGTCGGTCAACCCCTATTCATTATATGTTATTCATAGTTTGTTTTCATGTTCGTGCGTATTTGTCACAGAATTGTGCGCATGTGAGTGCAGTGTAACTTGTATGTCTTACAGGGAGAGAAAGTACGTCTAATTTAAAGTTAGTCGTCCAGATAGGCTGGATTAGATAAATTATTCTATCCAGAGACTGTCCTTTCTCTTACACGATCACCTCGTGATAAAACTATTTCTTAACCTTTACTTTCACATTGTCAACACTATCACCTCTGTTCAGACAGGGCTATGAACAGCTATTACCTATCTGATTAATTTACGACAGGGAACGATTAAAGTTTAAATTACGTGCAGCAAAGTGAGTTTGCAGGTGATAATAAACGAAAGGGCAAATACGGGAAAGAAATAAAATTAGAAAGATGATGAAAAAGGTAAAAACCAACGAAAGAATGTGACCACCTTATCATAGTAAGACAGGGGTATTTGATATAAGCCTTCACCCCAAAAAAAAGTGTTTCCGAGGAATAAAAAGATTGAAATTATACAACAAGGTCACCAATGTGAACGTGAGGGAAAAAACCAGACAAACACCATTAGAACAAGCTGTGAGTAGGATAGGACACAAACTGAGAAAATCCAACAAATAACATTACAAGGCAGTGCCTGTACTGGAATATCATAGTTAGAGACAAAGAGGGATAAAAAAAAACTCACGGAAAAGGGAATTAAACATGGACAGGGAGAGGATAAAGAGGTCATGGAAAGACTTTAAACGGATAGCACAGGACATGACATGCCTGGCGTGTATTTGTTGAAGGTCCAAACTCCTGGCGAGCTGTAAGATTATGAGTAAAAGGGTAACAGGATGATGCTAAACAAGCAAGACTGCGACAAACGATTAAAGACAAAGGACAAAACTATCGAGAGGAGGGAATATTGAATGACACTATATTTACAACCAGTACAACTACCAATGGAGGGAAGAAAGAGATACGGACAACAGATCCGACCCAATCCACCTGCTTCATAGACACCAGTAGAGCATCCTGTTGTGACTGACAACTGGCCATTACAGATGACTAAGTCAGTTATATCGTCTCAGGATATCTTACACTAATGAATGTTCACGTGGAACCGGAACACATTCTCCAAAACTGTCCAAACCACATTGACATACGACATCAGACCTGGCTAGAGGGTGCAGAACCGAGGCGGAAGCTATGTGGCTGCCGCAAGGACCTGGAAAAGACGGTGGACTTCGTCATGGCAACAGGCCTGTAGGTTTAGCCTGACCAACAAACAGAACAAAGAAGAACATGAGAAAGTAGGAGAAGAAGAAGAGGAAGAAGAAGAAGAAAAAGTGGAAGAAGAACAAGACTAACGAAGAACAAGACTAACGAATGAATGAATGAAAAAATGTCCAGTTATTGCTAATTAAAACGCACCGAGTCACTACTTCATTGACCCATTTACAGGAAACCTGTAACAAAAATTTATTTTGCTATTGTAATTGTGGTTAATGTGGCAATTAATTATACATGATGAGGCTGCTAACTTCACACAAAGCCCAAAAATTCATTTGCAAAATGCATGTTTTAATTACTGGACAAAATAGCGCCTTCGGCGTCTAATGGTTTATAAATAGGATATTTTGTGTCGATAAGTGTAAGTAAAATATTCAACCAGTCAGTCTGTGTGGAAGTCAGGAAGAAACAGCAGGATAATATAGAATAAAACATAATTAATGTTAAAGATGGAGAGGTTGAGGAGAGGTTGAGGAGAGGTTGAGGAGAGGTTGAGGAGAGGTTGAGGAGAGGTTGAGGAGAGGTTGAGGAGAGGTTGAGAAGAAGAAAATGAAGAAGAAGACAGAAGACGAAGAATAAGGAGAGCAAGAATAAGCAGACAAAAGAAAAAGTAGACGAAAAAAAAGAAAAAGAAGACGACAAATAAGAAGAAGAGCAAGAAGGAGAAGAAAAAAGAAGAAAAGGCAGAACATAAAGAGGAAGAAGAAGAAAAAGATGAAGAAGAAGAAGAAGGAAACGAAAAACAAGAAGAAAAAGACGAAGAATTATATGAAGGCGAATGCGTGAAAATAAAATCCTTATTTTACAAACCTCATTTCCCGGGGGCCCTCATTGCATCATAAAGAGAATCATAACATTCAAACTTTTATAAATATGCTGAGGAAATCATAAAGCAACGAATTGTAAAACTCACACTACATAACCCACAATATTTCTAAACGTAGAGAATTCTAACATTTAAATTTACAAATTACCTATTTCTTACTTCAGTTTTTTTTTTTTTTTTTGTGTGAGCATAGGATCACTGTCTCCTGTAGTCTGTTTCTGCTCGTGTTCAAATCCTGAGAACGGTCAACCACACTGATACACCACCACCGCAGTAACCGTCATACTAGAATTCTGCATTAACTGTTAAGGGACGACTAGCCAGTTTTTGTGGCCGATTTTCCTTGGTGTTCGAGACGGGAGGCCAGTATTTATGTCCGGTATATTTGAACTAGGTATGTGGTTCATTTTGCCCCAGTTAGATTTTTTAGATGACTTGGCAGCGGAATTAAACAACTTGTTTTCATCATTCCAAAGCAGGAAAAGTTGGCGTGCTAATATTTTGATTATTTTAAACACGACAAAATCTACTACATCGCAGTAAGTTTTATAAAAGTGTGTTACCTATTATCGCACATGTATGTTCCGGCAGTGGGGTTTTCTACAACAATTTGCTGTACATGGCTTGCATACGTGAAGTGTAAGTCACAACAACAGACAGATAAACAATTTAATTTAATCCACTACTCTTGACAACACGGTGACACTCACATACATATAACACTCTACAAAGATATCTTAAAAGAGTCACTAATAAACTTTCAAATAACAATATGTATTCATTACTGGCATGAATGAATATGTGTCCTGATTCAACTACAAGGGAACCAGGAATCACAATCAATTTAAATTACAAGTTATGTACAGAATGTATTTAATATGAATATTGTAGTGACATATATTAGTACAAATGTTCTATGTGTGTCAGTTGTGTAGTAGTAAAATGAGGTAATACTGGTTTTGTTTTGTTCAAGCTCTGTTGGTATTTGTCATCATGACTTCAATAGTTTGTCTTTAGGGACCAGTATTGGAGATGTTCACAGTTCCTGATTTTAAGACAAGTAAATTCCCCTCTGAATAGTATTTTTTTATAAAGTTATTTCAAGATGAGGGGGCATAATGTTGAGCTCAGCTGGCCAACTCTGCTTATCTTGAGTGATGGCGGCAGGAAAGGACTCCTCTGCTCGAATTCTCCTCTGGGCTCAGGAGACACCTCACTGATAGCTAAAAAGACCAAGGAGTATGCTGTCCGACTCTGGATTCAGCAAATCTCTGACCAGATGCTGCTCAGTACCATCAAGACCACTGTCCCTGAAATCAAGAAGGATGTACCTTCTACTTCATAACTAATTTATATTCTCTTTTACACTGATCACAATACAGCACAAACATTGCGTTCAGAGCGTTAGGCCAACAGTCAGCTTCATTTGAAATACTTTATTCCAGCATTACCATCCTTAATGGTCACTACGCCTCTGCACTTCCAGCATTATTTCTGTCTAATCAATCATCCAGGTGTCAGTGTACTATTTGGCCATTCCATGCCGTTTTACTTTTCTCCGACACCCTCTGTTCAGGCTGGAGCATTTTAGGCTTTACCTCACGTTTGCCACTGAACTACACATATATATATACAGGCATAAATCAACAATTCACATTCAATTTTCATTAAAAGATATTAAATGGTTCAAGCTTACCACAATTCATACGAATAACACAGATACGTTGATTAGCAATGAATTCTGGCACAAACTGGCACAAATTCCTATCTGCTTATGTTCCAGGCTTTTATTGAGCCAAATATAAGCTGGCTTCAACGCACTGATGCTTTATCAAGTGTATTTAAACAAGTGGTTTCGAACTAACGCTCCCAAGTGTGTATATCAGCGAGACTGGCCAATGAGCCACGTTTCGACAAGTGTTTGAAAAAATGTTATCTTTTCCCGTCTCCCCTAACAACCAAGATAGTATTTATAGCCCGACCAATCGTGGTTAGGCTTTCATTTGTTGCGCTCCAATCAATTTGAAGTTTACATGGTAGGCTATTTCTGTAACGTAAATTTTTTCCAAACACGTTAAAAAAAATCTTATGAGCAGAAATGATTTTATGCTGTCAGGCACCCCCAATATTTTATTTTGGGTATAATTTATTAATTCCTGGACTATTTGCGTAACGTTTTACATATTATTTGTCAGCAAGCCCTAAGGAACCCAAAAATACTAATTTAAAGGAGCTACGTGGCTGCGTTCAAAATATGCAATTTCTTCTACCTCCTGTTTGGAAGATGTGCTGTCTGGGTACTGTTATGTGTTCAAACGTAAACCCATCTATTGTTATCTTTTCTAATAAGAGTTTGTTATGATTTATAAACCTAACTCTGGGAAAGGGTAGTGTATTTTATCACTGTCCGTCTGAAAAAGTTAGTGCTTGTAGACTTACACGCGTGATGCCAGCATTTGTATATCGCGCGTCGCGTGTTGCATGCGTTCCTGATTTTCAGCCCTCCCCTCTCGCTATCCTTTTGTCCATCTGTTCGTTCGTTTTGGTAACGTAATATAATTAATGTTAGGATTAATTTAGGTCATTACGCAGTCTCTCAATGTTTTTCCATGAAATACAGCACACGTTTCATTGAAGAAAGCGGGTATAATACAGTAAGCTTTTACTATCAACGTGAAAGCGTTACAATTTGCAGACGAAGCAGAAAACAAGGGGGATTTCGAGTACATTCTTTGTGACAGCACTGTTATTTTACCATTCCTCTTCTCTTTATTAATTTTATTTGTTAGGCTTCATATTTACCTAATAATTTATATATGTGGATTAGAATATTTCATGACACCTCCCCTCTTAAAACAGACATTATATGTCAGTCCTTTATTCTATATACACATAGAGAAATTTATTATTATTTCTGGGGTTTACGGTGATTCTCATCACACGGATGGCGGCTTAAAAAATCCGCTCCCAGATTGGTTTTTCCTGATATATATTCAATGCTAAAATTATATGGAGCCAGAAGCAAAGACCATCGGAGTAACCTAGAGTTCTCATGCTTAGCCTGTGCTAAAAACGATAAAGGTTTGTGGTCAGTTTGCAACTTAAATGCCTTCCCATATAGATAAATATTGAATTTCTTATTGCCCATATTACTGCAAGACATTCTTTTTCGCTAGTTGAGTAGTTGATTTCAGCTTTATTCAACTTTCTGCTAGCATATGCCACTGGGCTTAATTCCCCATCCAATGCATCTGATTTCTGTAGTAAAGTTGCACCTAACCCAATATTACTTGCATCCGTCCTTACTATGAATTCTTGACTTAAGTCAGGTAATTTCAAAATGGGTTTACTTGTGAGCTTTTCCTTCAATTCTTGGTAAGTCATTTCACATTGTGGTGTCCATGTAATGCGATCTGGATGTCCTTTACGTGTCAATTCAGTTAACGGTGCACATATGGAATTAAAGTTTTTGATATACTTCTGGTAGAAACCACATAATGAGACAAAGGATCTCACGTCCTTCTTGGTTTGTGGTCTCGGGGCTTTCTGTAGTTTCTCTAAATTCTTTGGGTCAGGGGTCATGTTTCCCTGATAACTGTGTGTCCCAAAAATTCCAATTCTTTACATCCAACGCAACATTTGGTTGGTCGGGCTGTTAAATTTGCCTCCCTAAGTCGATCAAACAGCATGTTCAGAGAGTCAATGTGTTCCTCAAATGTTTCTGTTGCTATAAGGATATCATCCATAAAAATTTGTTTATACAGGGATTATTCAGAGGATCCAATAATTTTCTCATCATTCTAGAGAAGACACTAGGCGCATTCTTCAATCCAAATGGCAATCTATTAAACTCATAGTGTCCTTCTGAGGTACTAAAAGCTAGGTATGGTCTAACCTCAGGCTTTACTGGAATCTGATAGTATCCTTTACTCAGATCCACTTTTGAGAAATATTTAGCTTTATTTAGTCTGGCAAACAGCTGATTTTGTATCCGGCAATGGATCCACCTGTCCTTCTGTAATAGCATTCAGTCTCTGTAATCTATACAGAGTCTATGTTCTCCAGAGGGCTTCCTTAAGAGTACAACACCGGAACTATACGAAGACTCACTGTGCGAAATAATTCCTTCCTTCAATAGATAGTCTATCTCTTCCTTCAAGCTTTTTCCTTAGCAAACGGAATCGAGTATGGTTTCATACAGACAGGTGTGGAGTCTATTAGTTTCATATCATATTCCAATAGGTTTGTATGCCCTGGTCGGTCTGTTAACACCTCTGCATGATTATTTAGAACCTGTTGCACTCTCTCTTTCTGAGTTTTCGTTAAATGTGTACTGATTTTCACCTGTGCTGCTGTCTCACAGGGGTGTAATGGATATACAAATGATGAAAGTGGTTCCTTTTTCATCTCCATGGCGATGGACAAGGTCAACAAGTGTGTCTCTTCCTGATGTTCTCTTTCCAAATATTTCTTCAGGAGATTCACATGATAGATTTTTTCTTTCCCCTTCTTATCTATCTTATAATTTGTTCTAGACACCTTCTCTAGAACTGTATATGGACCCTGCCATCCAATTTGTAACTTATTCTGACTCCCGGGCAAAAGAAGCAGTACCTTCTCTCCCACAGCCAAATTTCTGTCTTTCGCCTTCCTGTTATAATAGGCAGCATGTTTCTTCCTGGCTTGTTTCAAATTTTCATTGGCAAGTTTCCAGCCAGTTTTCAACCGAGTGGTCAGCTCATTCACATATTGGTATGAAGATGTAATGTTTTCCTCTGCCTTTTCATCAGTCCACGTTCTTAACAAAGCTTCAAGTGGCCCTTTTATTGTGTGGACCTATTTGTCCATGCACCGGTATGGTCTCTTCCACTCGAAGCTTTATAGTGATGATTTTTCCTCCCAGAATTATCATTCACAAAACGACCGCTACCAATTTTTCTTTTGGGGCTTTCTCCCCACTTAAAATTCTTGATGAGGGATTTCCTCTCTACATCCTCTTCCTCCAGTTTGTTTAAGTCCGATTGAGGGATTGTCGGCTTATCCTGGGGTAAGACAACTTTTTGCACTCTCCGCATAGTGGCCATTGTAAAACAGTTAAGTGAAGCTTGTCCGTGAAAAGGGGCTTCCCATTCCATTTGGTCCACTTTATCAAATTTATTTTTCCTTTTATTGTCAGGCCTAATTTTGCCCCGTGGCGTGTCCAGGTCCTGATCCATGTTCCCACTTGTGGGTGTTCCCTCATGTGCTATGCTACACCTTTCTACAAAATTCTCAATGTCCCATCTTGCTTTGGGCCAATAATAATTGTGAGCCACCTTTTGAATGATGGTACCTATCTTCTCATGGTCCCCATCTGGTTTCACATGTAGGCTCCTTATTAATTCTGTCCTGTATCTTTTTGGAAGAACCAGCTGTCCGTGACCATGGGATCTAGTTCCAGTCTTCCTATACATCAACTTGTTTTTCATGTAAAAAATCTCCCTTGCCTGGAGTTGTATGACAAGTTGACAATTTTCTGAAACAAGGCTTGAGTGTTTTATCCCCAGCCTGTGCCTTCCTCATCTCTTCTGGAGTGGTATCTAACATAATATCCTCCTCCTGTCTTGAGGTCGACCTGACCTGAAGGGTTGCCATATACACAGGTTTCCTTCTGCACCGGTCAGTGTCATGATTGTCCATCTGACAATTTTTACACCACCTTTTTCCTTGGTTGAAAGATTTTCTTTCATCATATTTCCTTTCATCGAATTGTGGGAATTTATTTTTATTGTCATACCGTGGCCTATCAAATTGGTGCTTACCTTTATTTTGATCCCTAGGATCAAATTTATTAAAATTCTGTGGTGCCCTAAAGTTGTCCACCTGTTTCTTTTTATTACCTGTTACCTCTGCTTGAGCTGCTTGATACCTTTCAGCAACATTTAGCAACTCACCCAGCCTCTCTGCACCTTGTTCCATGAGAAACTTTCTCAGGTCTGGAGCCATGGACTCTCTTAGTTGCTCTATAAGGACCATTTCCTTAAGATCTTGGGTTTTCCCCAGAGAAGTCCATTTCTCCAAGTATGTCTCTATTCGTGCAGAGACTGGTGATAGGTTTCACCTGACAGTAGTTTAGCATTCCTAAATTTTTTCCTATAAAATTCTGCATTCTTTTCATACCTTGACAAAAGAGCCTGCTTTAGCATGTCATAATTTTCCTGATCACCTCTGCTCATTTTTGCAAAAACTTCATAAGCTGCCCCACGAAGTCCCTGAGATAACTTTAAGCTCCACCTTTCTCTCTCTAACCCCTACGTGGTAGCTAATAGCTCATACCTATTTCGGTAGCTCTCTATATCATCGTCTTTCTCAACAAAATGATCTAAATGAAAGTTCATAGCTGAGATTGAGGCTCCTTGAGTAACCGTAGCATCAGAGGCAAAGGGACTGGCACCATTTTCAGGAGCATGGCCTTGAAACTCAAACTCCCTTAGTCGTAACTCATGTTCCCTTTGTAATCTTTTATCTTCTGCTTCCCTTTCTGCAGCTAATTTCCTCTCTTCCCTTTCTGCAGCTTGTCTTCTTTCCTCGGCTTCTCTTTCTGCAGCTAATCTTTTGTCTTCTCTTTCTGCCTCCAATTTCTTAGCCTCAGCCTCAATCTGCAACCTCTTAGTCTCAGCCTCAGCTTGCAACCTCTTAGTCTCAGCCTCAGCTTCAAATTGTAACTTCTTAATTTCCCTTTCAGCCTCTAACCTTCTTTCGGCTTCTTTTTCTAATCTTCTTTCTTCGCGTTCAATAAATTTGTCACATTCCGTTGTGACATAGGCAACCATAACTTGCCCATCTAATCCTAACTCTTTTGCAGTCTGAACCGCAGCAGATCGAAATTTGGCCAGGTCCGCCATTGTCTATTATGTAAATTTATACAATGTCTAACCAACAATTCAATCTCTAATGGACAACACAGGCACCGTGAGCTCAACCTTATTTAATTCCACCCAAGGATACCTTTTAATTCTTATATTCCCTGAAGTGAATTACCCCCAATATTTTTAATAGTGAAAGATTCAAAATCCCAAGAGCGAGACCCCAATATATGTGGTGAAGTGGGATGTTATAAATACTTATAGGGAACTTAGTGTTCTGACTGAGATCAGCTGTGAAGGTATCTATATCTATTAAGAGTAGTGTATTATAGATAACCTTACTTGCTACCACATATCTATATATCTCAGTCAGAATTATTCTGGAATAGTGTGATGCTACGTTATGTGTCTAGGGTATGAGTATGGTGAAGTGTAAGTCACAATAACAGACAGATAAACAATTTAATTTAATCCACTACTCTTGACAACACTGTGACACTCACATACATATAACACTCTACAAAGATATCTTAAAAGAGTCACTAATAAACTTTCAAATAACAATATGTATTCATTACTGGCATGAATGAATATGTGTCCTGATTCAACTACAAGGGAACCAGGAATCACAATCAATTTAAATTACAAGTTATGTACAGAATGTATTTAATATGAATATTGTAGTGACATATATTAGTACAAATGTTCTATGTGTGTCAGTTGTGTAGTAGTAAAATGAGGTAATACTGGTTTTGTTTTGTTCAAGCTCTGTTGGTATTTGTCATCATGACTTCAATAGTTTGTCTTTAGGGACCAGTATTGGAGATGTTCACAGTTCCTGATTTTAAGACAAGTAAATTCCCCTCTGAATAGTATTTTTATAAAGTTATTTCAAGATGAGGGGGCATAATGTTGAGCTCAGCTGGCCAACTCTGCTTATCTTGAGTGATGGCGGCAGGAAAGGACTCCTCTGCTCGAATTCTCCTCTGGGCTCAGGAGACACCTCACTGATAGCTAAAAAAGACCAAGGAGTATGCTGTCCGACTCTGGATTCAGCAAATCTCTGACCAGATGCTGCTCAGTACCATCAAGACCACTGTCCCTGAAATCAAGAAGGATGTACCTTCTACTTCATAACTAATTTATATTCTCTTTTACACTGATCACAATACAGCACAAACATTGCGTTCAGAGCGTTAGGCCAACAGTCAGCTTCATTTGAAATACTTTATTCCAGCATTACCATCCTTAATGGTCACTACGCCTCTGCACTTCCAGCATTATTTCTGTCTAATCAATCATCCAGGTGTCAGTGTACTATTTGGCCATTCCATGCCGTTTTACTTTTCTCCGACACCCTCTGTTCAGGCTGGAGCATTTTAGGCTTTACCTCACGTTTGCCACTGAACTACACATATATATACAGGCATAAATCAACAATTCACATTCAATTTTCATTAAAAGATATTAAATGGTTCAAGCTTACCACAATTCATACGAATAACACAGATACGTTGATTAGCAATGAATTCTGGCACAAACTGGCACAAATTCCTATCTGCTTATGTTCCAGGCTTTTATTGAGCCAAATATAAGCTGGCTTCAACGCACTGATGCTTTATCAAGTGTATTTAAACAAGTGGTTTCGAACTAACGCTCCCAAGTGTGTATATCAGCGAGACTGGCCAATGAGCCACGTTTCGACAAGTGTTTGAAAAAATGTTATCTTTTCCCGTCTCCCCTAACAACCAAGATAGTATTTATAGCCCGACCAATCGTGGTTAGGCTTTCATTTGTTGCGCTCCAATCAATTTGAAGTTTACATGGTAGGCTATTTCTGTAACGTAAATTTTTTTCCAACACGTTAAAAAAAATCTTATGAGCAGAAATGATTTTATGCTGTCAGGCACCCCCAATATTTTATTTTGGGTATAATTTATTAATTCCTGGACTATTTGCGTAACGTTTTACATATTATTTGTCAGCAAGCCCTAAGGAACCCAAAAATAATAATTTAAAGGAGCTACGTGGCTGCGTTCAAAATATGCAATTTCTTCTACCTCCTGTTTGGAAGATGTGCTGTCTGGGTACTGTTATGTGTTCAAACGTAAACCCATCTATTGTTATCTTTTCTAATAAGAGTTTGTTATGATTTATAAACCTAACTCTGGGAAAGGGTAGTGTATTTTATCACTGTCCGTCTGAAAAAGTTAGTGCTTGTAGACTTACACGCGTGATGCCAGCATTTGTATATCGCGCGTCGCGTGTTGCATGCGTTCCTGATTTTCAGCCCTCCCCTCTCGCTATCCTTTTGTCCATCTGTTCGTTCGTTTTGGTAACGTAATATAATTAATGTTAGGATTAATTTAGGTCATTACGCAGTCTCTCAATGTTTTTTCCAAGAAATACAGCACACGTTTCATTGAAGAAAGCGGGTATAATACAGTAAGCTTTTACTATCAACGTGAAAGCGTTACAATTTGCAGACGAAGCAGAAAACAAGGGGGATTTCGAGTACATTCCTTGTGACAGCAATGTCATTTTACCATTGCTCTTCTCTTTATTAATTTTATTTGTTAGGCTTCATATTTACCTAATAATTTATATATGTGGATTAGAATATTTCATGACAATACCCAACCTCACCTTATCGCCACTTACGACCTGCCTGAGGGAACAGTCCTCTTATTCTTTATTGACCTGACTAGAGACTCCAGTAATGTCAAACTGGGCAAATAATTAACATAAGGCCCCTAATACTGAGCAGGGCTTCGTGGAGTTCCAGGGTGCCTCTGATGAGACGAAGGAAAAATTAGACAACTGCCCCCTCAGGCAAGCTATAAAAGGCCACTAATATGTAAATGTCGCTGCCAACATCATTATGTAAATGTGACTGACAACATCATTATGTAAATGTGACTGACAACATCATTATGTAAATGTGACTGACAACATCATTATGTAAATGTGGCTGGCAACATCATTATGTAAATGTGACTGACAACATCATTATGTAAATCCGAAACTGGCTACAGAAACCATGACTGCAAGAACATGTGAATATTTGACGCAGGCTTCCTGCAAGGAGACCAGGAGCTGGGATAGATTTATGGCTCCATAGGGGGCGCGAAAAGGAAAATGATGATGAAGATGATGATGATGAATATCGAGCAGCAGTAATTACGGCCCCTAATATAGAGCAGCAGTAATTGCGGCCCCTAACATAGAGCAACAGTAATTATGGCCTCCAAGCGGTTATCTCATCAGTAGTTGAAAATCAAGCACTTTAACAAGTATAGAAAAAACTGGTTTTGGGTTATACACTTTAATTTTTAAATACACTAAAAATGGAAACGGTCTGTTATCCTGCCCTCAAGTTTGTATACTATGATCATCTTCACAATTGTGTGTACGTCACCAAGTTTTGTGATACTTTCACAGCTGTAATCTTATAAAAATTCTATGACTTTTTCGGTTTTAACTTTTGTATTGTGGGCTTGTTCTTCTAAACTTTGTTTGTGTAAAATGTACGACAACAGATGATGGTGTGCAAATTTCAGCTCTCTAGGTCCTAGGTAACCAAGGGCTCAAAGATTTGAAAGAACGCTCATTTACATTAAATAAAAGTGTTTCTAAATATAAGTACGTCCCATCTCCCGCATTCTATTCACATCTTTCATCATACGCACATAAAAATGCTGTAGTAAAAATCATCTGAAGTCAAAGAGTTAACAGTTAAAATAAAGTAGAGGGTTAATTGACCCTTCCAAGCCAATAAAAATAGCTGGAAATCTCCACATGGCATTACCTCAGTCAAGCGTTTATCTAATTGACACATTGATTGACTACAAAACTTCATTCACATGTTACTTTTGCCCCCACGGGACCACTTGTTTCGTTTCGATTAACAATTTTTCCCCATTCACCTTTTTTAAGTCGTCTGTCGTCTGCTGTCATGCTCAGTTGAAAATCCAAGTTCCAACTTTCGACGTGGGCGAAACCGGAAGGTGATGAAAATAGTTCTTCCGAGTTCAAGCGCGTGACTGATTGTTAGCCTGTCGTAAAAATGTCTCGTTGAGAGCATTTCTCTTCTTCAAATTTTCACCTTTGGAAAAAGAAAACGTATTTTAATTTGTCTTTCGTTAGCTGTCCTGTTTTTTGTTGTTTTTTTTTTTTTTTGGTGTGCGTGGACGTCGAAAACTGGAAAAGTAGCGAACACAGAAAAGGGCAAATAAGCAAATTAGTTATACTGTCATTCTAATTTGGTTCTCACAAGTGTGACATTGTTTGGAATGTCGTCAAAGAGTCTGTTGGGTTACTTGTTTGATATTTATAATTACTTTACTTATGTATTAAACTTTTCTGTGTCTATTTGGCGACCCCTGCGAACTAGAGGGCGGGGGGGGACTTCGATATTAATGTAAAGGTAGTCCCGTATCACATACTGCCGTAGAGGAATGAAGGGTTAGAGACTTTACTATACAAGGTCCAGCATCGAGAGGTGGGGTGACTAGTTCCCGTCCTCGCTACCTTTTCCTTCCCCAGCTCAAGAGCAAAGTCAAATACCTATTTACAGCTGGGTAGACTGGAGCGAGTCGATATCGTGAATTGAACCTGGCACCTTTGCTGCGAGACAACAACGCTCTAACCACTCTGTCAATCAACAACGCTCTAACCACTCTGTCAATCAACAACGCTCTAACCACTCTGTCAATCAACAACGCTCTAACGACTCTGTCAATCAACAACGCTCTAACCACTCTGTCAATCAACAACGCTCTAACCACTCTGCCAATCAACAAACGTGGTTCCAAATTAAGGAGTTAAAATACATATTTCAACTGGCTTTATAAAACATGAATTGTCCGTATCTTATGAAATAACAGGTGTGACATTAGAAAGGTGTTCATACACCACATGACATGACAGGAAACCCCCCCCCCCCCACCTCCCAAGTACCCAGGGCACATGAAAGAATAAGACTACTACCAACTCAACCACATCGTTAGAGGCGACAAGTATGAGGTTGTGTACAAGGCTGGCAACCTCATCATGTCACATAAATTGCTAGAGAAAACACTAGAGCATAATGGCCTGGATACTTGACTGCAGGCTTCCTGTAAGGGAACCAGTTGTCGTGGTGGCTCCGTGCTCCGTCAGATGTGATAAGGGAAAAGAAGAAGTCGAATATGGGCTATGTGTACATCAAGTCGAATATGGGCTGTATGTACATAAAATCGAATATGGGCTACGTGTACATCAAGTCGAATATGGGCTATATGTACATAAAGTCGAATATGGGCTAGGTGTACATACATAAAGTCGAATATGGGCTATATGTAATTAAAGTCGAATATGGGCTAGGTGTACATAAAGTCGAATATGGGCTAAATGTACATAAAGTCGAATATGGGCTAGGTGTACATAAAGTCGAATATGGGCTAAATGTACATAAAGTCGAATATGGGCTAGGTGTTCATAAAGTCGAATATGGACTAGGTGCTCATAAAGTCGAATATGGGCTAGATGTACATAAAGTCGAATATGGACTAGGTGTTCATAAAGTCGAATATGGGCTAGGTGTTCATAAAGTCGAATATGGGCTAGATGTTCATAAAGTCGAATATGGGCTAGGTGTTCATAAAGTCGAATATGGGCTAGGTGTTCGTAAATTCGAATATGGACTAGGTGTTCATAAAGTCGAATATGGACTAGGTGTTCATAAAGTCGAATATGGGCTAGGTGTTCATAAAATCGAATATGGGCTAGATGTACATAAAGTCGAATATGGGCTAGGTGTACATAAAGTCGAATATTGGCTAGGTGTACATAAAGTCGAATATGGGCTAGGTGTACATAAAGTCGAATATGGGCTAGGTGTACATAAAGGTAAAACGTAGTCCCATTGCTTATACTGCCGTAGGGGACTGCAGTGTTAGGGACCATCACATTAGGTCTAGCTTTTTTAATGAAGCAAGTTGACTAGTTCTGTCCTCGCTGACTTTGCCTTACGTAACTCAAGTGTTATAGGTTAGAAACCCATTTACAGCTGGGAATTCTGGGGCGTGACGATACCAAGTTTCAAACTCAAATGCACATAAACAAGTTTGTAATGATTTAACATAGCTATGTAAGCAACAGAGGATAAAGAGGGGAGAGGAACCAGGTCATGATTTGATGGAGAGATTATGTCTGTCTTATAATGCTTCCGGGAGTGACAAAGACAAAAATGGTGAGATTTTCCTGGAGTGCAGTCCAACCAATCTTGCTACAATCCCTCCAGTCTTGCTACAATCCATCCAGTCTTTAATATAAAGAAAACAGAAGCCATAGACAAAAAATACATAAACTCATCATTATCAACTGCAGGGTAAGCGGTAATAAGTGATGAGTCTTACCAGGAGAAAAAGCAAAGGGAATTACTTACGCTACGGCCACATGTTCTTCTTTAGGGACAGTCCTACGAAAACAAGTGAAAGAAAGCTTTTTTCCTTCTCCTTCTTCAAGTACTTTGCCTTGTGGAGTAGGCGATATTGTCTCTCCACAACTTCATGTCCCTAGTACAATTTATCAATTTGGTTATTGACATCTTTCCATGCAATGACGTCAAACTGTCCAGTAGCTGTTCTTTGTTGTTCTCTGTCTGTTTTGTCCTCAGTCATTCCCGTTGTTACAATAAATTCCAGCTTCTTCTCATTATATGTGCAAAGAAAGTGGATTATTTATTCCTAACATGAGGAATAAGCTTCCTCTGGGCATTTGGCTATTTCAGGACAACATCATTACTTGAATTAGCTGTCCAAGGTATGTTTTACATTCTTCTGTAAAGCCACATCGCAGTGGCCATTTCCTACTTTTTTGTCCAGAACTAAGTTACATATATGAAAATTAATGAAACAATGAAACGACCCGTAAATGGAAGTAGCCTAACTCACCTGAAAATTAGTGTGGCTATTATTCTTTCTTTATTTAAAAAAAAATTAACTGCAGAGCTACGTCAGGTAAGCGATCATGTCCCTGCTCGGTTACCTTAGGCAGGACTGCAGCAGATGTTCGGCTATTATGGGGCTGATCTGTTGCACCAATCCTGTAATTGTGGTACAGATGGTACCTCAGTTTGTTGTGTCGAGCGCGTGACCGGAAAATTATGACGTGGTCTCTTCCAGATAGCTGTAATGTGGAGATAGACCTGCGACTTGAGATATTCTCTTTTGAGTTAGTCATTTCGAAGAGTTCGGTTGTGAAACAACATCAGCCATCCGCACTGAACACGTACATTTTCTAGTTTGATTACTGAAGAACTTTCAATAAGTACAAATGTTACTAAATCACAATTGTAGATGACCTGACGTTTATGCATTTACATTTTTGTTTGCTGTGTAAAAAATGCTTATACATGTAATATATGCGCACTATAATGTAAAACCAAACCTGTATGATTTATATATACGTAGTAGTGTCCTTCAGTTATAACTGACTACGGGAATGATGCACTCTTGTGGTGATGACCCTCAGTTGTTTTCTTTCTCGCTTGGTGTTTCCTTTCTCATCTACTTGTTGCAAGAGCTTCTTTTAGCTCAATCTGAAGTGCCGCCGTAGGGAGCATCGCCGCTTGATGCGATCGGCATCTTCATCCACCTAGTTTGCTGGATTTATATCCAATGCCTTCAAGTCTCTCGTAGCTGCGGTTGCCCAGTTGTTCTTTTGCCATCTGTCAGTTGTCTGTAGAAAACATCTTTGGGGATGTGAGCATCTTCCATGCGTTGGACAAGGCAAAGCCATCGTAGTCTTCTTTGTCTAAGCATAGTGTACACGCTTTGAAGGCCAGCACACGGCAGGACCTCGACATTTGTCACGTGTCCTTCCACGAAATACCAAGAATGTGGCGCCACATGTGTATAACGTAGGTGTAAGAGGCCGAGACCATCAACAGTTTAGGAACCGCGAGCTTTAGAGGAACTCTCGCCTTTTTTCAATACGGGTATGCGCATTGTTTACAAGTGGGTGTTCTCCCTTCGTTTTTCACGAGAATCAAATGAAAGTTTTCTAATGAGAACATTTACGTAGCAGGGTTTCCAGAGATGAAATTCATTTTCATAGCCCAGGAGAAAACAATTTTCTAGCAATACAGGGCTTTCAAACACGAACTTTAAGCGCGCGGGATTTATCGAACTGTCTGGGTTTCTTTGGAACAATTCACAGGAAAGATTTTTGGCCTTTGGGTTCAAATATAAATTACATTTTGGCCATTCGTGTACATGATCGAGTAAGTAAATGAAGTCAAACCTCATATAACTGTTCTATTCATCTATACAAAGGCGTTTTTTTGGCACTGTTGACATTAGGCGGTGTCCGAGCATTTAATAGTGTAGGGTGTTTTTTTTTTCAAGTAATATTATTGTTTTACGTGACAAAGATAATGAGAATAAGTGCGACTGACGATGGGCTGGTTGTGCTGGGAGATACATTTCTACAGGATTCTGAATCACAGACAGACAGACAGACAGACAGAAACAGACAGACAGAAACAGACAGACAGAAACAGACAGACAGAAACAGACAGACAGATAGACAGATAGACAGATAGACAGACAGACAGACAGATAGACAGACAGATAGATAGATAGATAGATAGATAGATAGATAGATAGATAGATAGATAGATAGATAGATAGATAGATAGATAGATAGATAGATAGATAGATAGATAGATAGATAGATAGATAGATAGATAGATGATGGATAGATAGATAGATAGATAGATAGATAGATAGATAGATAGATAGATAGATAGATAGATAGATAGATAGATAGATGATAGATAGATAGATAGATAGATAGATAGATAGATAGATAGATAGATAGATAGATAGATAGATAGATAGATAGATGATAGATAGATAGATAGATAGATAGATAGATAGATAGATAGATAGATAGATAGATAGATAGATAGATAGATAGATAGATAGATAGATAGATAGATAGATAGATAGATAGATAGATAGAACGTTTTAAACTACTGTTCTGGAGACTAATAAAAAAGTGATTAGTAAGTAAAAAGAAAAAAAAAGCAGAGTTGAACTTAATGTATTATTATTCACTGGTAACAGGACAAATGGAATTTTCAACAGCACCACTTTTGAACTTCGTTTCTTTGTTGCCAGGTCTCTCACTCGTTTCAGCAAGAGTAGTTGATTTGTAAATATATAAATTAAAATTAAAATGGTATGAAATCAGTTTTACAAAGTAACGGTACCCAGGAAACACGGAACGTTTAAGGGTTTTACCCTTCGTCAGCCACAGTTACAAACAGGTGACAAGGACAAGAATTATAGAAAGGTCAAAGAAAAATAGGTTAAAGAATAATACTACAAACACATAGGAGGATGAGAAACACAGACAAACATCGATACAAGCAGATGAAAAAATAAACAACACAGGTTATGAACGAAACAAGAACAATTATAACGCAAGACAAATGCAAAACCAAAAAGAAAGAAATGTGAAAACAAGAAATAAAATAATCAACGAAACGCAAAAGGAATTAACAAAACTAGTGAAACAAATCGGGATCAAAGTAACAAAATCCGTGGAATAAAACAGAGAAGATCGTGTTTCCTGTGTACCGTTACTTTGTCAAACTCATTATATACCATTTTACTTTTTAATTGCTATACTTATTTACTGACCAGCTTTACAGCAGCCTCCTCATTTATAATTACATGTACTATAGTTGATTTGTACTGCCTTCAGTGTGTAGCTAGTGCGTAGCATCGCAGTGTCTAACGCAGCGAATACTCCTGCGTGCTTAGACCCATTATCTGAATCAATTTTCGATGCGAACTTTTATTTTTTATTATTTTTTTTTTAACTTCTCCAAAATATCTGTTATGGCTGACATTCAAGGCCGTACAATTTGGCTAACAAAATCCGCTTTGTTTTCTTGAAAGTCTGCTTGAAATTGTAATTTTCAATTCAACTGTTGTAAAAAACATTTAATGTATTGAGAAACAGAACAACCAGACTGAAACAGAAAGAAGAGTTCTAACCACAAAATACATCTGGAAACATTACCTTAGCAGCATTTGTGGCCGCGTAGTCTGTTGTTTTAACTGTCTGGCTGTGTTAGTACGTAAAATGGAAGATTAGTTCATCAGGTGTGTTTGTTAGTATGTCCGGTATTAGTCTTTGTTAACGACTTTATTCTTTCAGCGATACGTTCCAAGGTTGTAGTCTATCTTGTTATGTGTTTTTCTGATGTGATCGTATAGTTTTGTGGTAGAACAGATTGTGTCAGGTTAACACCTGAGATGGTTATGGCCACAGGTATTTTGATTCAATGGAAAACCTCATTTTCCAGGTTCTTTGTTTCTGAGCAGCCTACTGATGACAAACTTGGTCAATGTAGTAGATCTTTACAACACAAACGTTCACTAACACAGTCTACACATAATTAAACTTGATGACAGGTATTTCTTTGCCGTCACGACAGAAATACGTATACTATTTTTTACAAAATCCAAATGTCGTTTATATATTTATTTGACTTAAAAGTTCTTGAACAATTTCTTCCAGTTTTTTCTTTTTCACAATGTTTGCAATGTCACAACAGCGTAATACATAGTTGGATTAATTCACCTAAGATGTTAGTCAGAATTGTCGTTCTTTCTTATTCGACGTCTACACCAAGTTATTTGACGTCTACACCAAGTTATTCGACGTCTACACCAAGTTATTCGACGTCTACACCAAGTTATTTGACGTCTACACCAAGTTATTTGACGTCTACGCCAAGTTATTCGACGTCTACACCAAGTTATTCGACGTCTACACCAAGTTATTCGACGTCTACACCAAGTTATTCGACGTCTACACCAAGTTATTCGACGTCTACACCAAGTTATTCGACGTCTACACCAAGTTATTCGACGTCTACACCAAGTTATTCGACGTCTACATTCGACGTCTACACCAAGTTATTCGACGTCTACACCAAGTTATTCGACGTCTACACCAAGTTATTCGACGTCTACACCAAGTTATTTGACGTCTACACCAAGTTATTTGACGTCTACACCAAGTTATTCGACGTCTACACCAAGTTATTCGACGTCTACACCAAGTTATTCGACGTCTACACCAAGTTATTCGACGTCTACACCAAGTTATTCGACGTCTACACCAAGTTATTCGACGTCTACACCAAGTTATGCGACGTCTACACCAAGTTATTTGTGAAGAATAACTTTACTGCTCTATCAACGTCGAAAAAATGTAGCTACAATGGTTCTCCTCTATTTGATATCTTTGGCATCAACAATTGATTAAATCTCTTTAAGATTTGATAAGCTGACAAACTTTCTCTTTCAGGCAAAGCTGTAATGTTATCTTTCTTCTGACATGAAGGTCTACGTTATCAGCGAAACTGTGACTATACAAACACAAATCTTTCACTACATTTTAAACTGTTTTTCAGCATTTTGTTTGAGCAGGCACAACTAATAATATATGTAGATACGAGTTACCTCTCCTTGTTATGAAAACTTGCTCCGAAGACGTAGTGCTTGATGGTGAAGATTTGCTGTCTAAGAATGTTGGAGAGATCTTTTTCTTATTTCTGTTTCTATCTCTAAAATTTTGAAGATTGAAGTCTAAAATGTTGCTCTACCTGCTACTGGCCCTGCTGTCTCTACCTCTCTGAATAACCTCTCTCTCTCTCTCTCTCTCTCTCTCTCTCTCTCTCTCTCTCTCTCTCTCTCTCTCTCTCTCTCTGCTACTGCTTTAGATCAACGTGATCTTATTTTTTTTATAATTCTACATTTTTTAACGGTTCTCACGCGCTGCTCTATCTGTTGATAGACATCCAATTTTTTCAGTCATTGCTGACTGTGTTATTTTTTAATTCAAGTGCGTATGAATGCTTCTAAATTTATTGTAGTTACTAGCATCAAGCGTAGTGTCATAGATTTTTGATAGGGGAATTAAGACTTTGGTTATGAATAGATTAGAATAAGCGATAGCAACAGTGAGAGATAATAATAGAAATAGATTTCCAAGAGTGAGATGGAGAAATTAATAGAGTTTGTCCCTGAAATCGAGAATCTTCTCTCTTTCAGCCTATCTTCTACAACAGATCTACAGTTGAAAAAAAAAAACAACACACACACACACACATAGTAATACGTCTTACAAGGAGAAGGACAAGAAAAACCTACGTTGCGGCCCCAAGGCCTTCGTCAGGGACAGACAAACAAGTCCAGTCACATGTGAAGCAAGATGGCTGCTATTAAACCGGAAAGAGGAAGTCGATAGTAATAAAAAAATAAAAAATAAGAAATAATGAAAACAAGGACTGGAAAAGAGTGAGAAAAAAGAAAAAAGTAATCAATAAATAAAATAAAAAAATAAAATATAAATATAAATAAATAAAAAATAATAATAAATAAATTTAAAACAAATAAATAAATAAATAAAAATAAATAAAGAAATAAATAAAATAAAAAATAATAAAGGAAAAAAAAATTAAAAAACAAAACAAAACAAAAAAAAATAAATTATAAATAAATAAATAAATAAAATAAAATAAATAAACAAATTAAAAAAATAATAATAATAATAATAAGTAAATAAATAAATAAATAGAATTATAAAATTAAAAAAATGGTAATAATAATTTTAAAAAAAAAATTAAAAAAAGTAAATAAATAAATAAATAAATAAATAAATAAATAAAATATATAGAAAGTGAGGGAAAAGCGATTATTAAAAAAAAAAGAAAAAAAAAAAGAAAAAAAAAAAAGAGGGGTGATCGCATCAAAGTAGACAGTCATAATACAACTGGGACTCGATAGAGAAAGGCGTCTCAGACAAAAGAATGTTGGGTATTCAAACCGTGTGGTTTGAGGCAACCCATAAGATGGATGAGGCGTTATTCCTGGCGAAACCGACTGTTGGCGTCCGAGGAACAGGATCTGATGGCTGTCACCTGGATGTCATTGGCACCGTGGTGGTCAGGGCCATTGAAGTGGATGGCCACAGGTGTGGAATTAAACTGAGAGATGTCATAGAGGTGTCTGCAGAATCGGTCGCCCAGTCGTGTGCCCGTTTGGCCGATGTACGTAATGGTGCAACGTTTGCATATAATAGCATAAATGACGTTGCGTGACTCACATGTGAAGCCATGGGTGATGGTGAACTTGGCGTTAGGGAACGAGACTGAACGTGTTTCGATTACATACTGACATGTCTTACATCGTGTACGGTTACATGGCTTGGTTCCAAAGTGGCCATCGTTGACGGTTTTCAAACGGCTGTGGACTAGGAGGTCCCTCACATTTTTATCCCGTCTATATGCCAGCAAGGGTGGCTCACTAAATGCTTCCGGCGCCACTGGGTCAGCTTGGAGGAGAGGTAGGTGGCGATACAGGATCCTTTTGACAGCAGTGCTGTGAGGGTTATAGGTCATTATTAACTTGACTCTATCAGAGGAGGTTTTTTGGCGGGCTTTGCGGCCTCCAGACGTGAGATAGGGAGAACACGCTCTAAGGCAGAGGTAAGAACATCTTCTGGATACTGTCTGTTACGGAAGAAGTCCAACATTTCTTGTGCTCGGCATAGAAAGTTGTCATCATTCTTGGCATAACCGACGGAGGTGGAGAAGTTGTGAGAAAGGCAAGGAGTCCCGACAAGCCGGAGGATGAGAGGAAGTATAAAGGAGGTAACTGTGTGCATCGGTGGGTTTGTAGTACACCGAAGTGGTGAGGTAGGGGGGAGTGATGGTGACAACAATGTCAAGGAAATTAACAGAGACAGTGGAGATGTGAGAGGTGAATTGGATCGCAGGGTGGAAGTTGTTAATGAAATTAATGTACCTAGATAGGTCAACCTCTGGCATATCGGTGAGACCTATGCCATCATCGATGTATCTATGATACATCAATGGAAAAGGTCCAGGATACTGCTGCCACACCTGATACTCCAGGTAGCCCATGAAGAGGCAGGCATAACTGGGACCCATCTTGGTGCCCATGGCAACTCCACTTATTTGGTCAAAAAACTGTCCATTGAACTCAAAGGAATTGAGTCGAAGGACAAGTTCTGCAAGGCGCAGGAGAGTCTCAGTAGCGATAGAGGGGTGCGTGCACTGGTCCAGGAAAAACCGGAGAGCTCGGAGACCATCAGAGTGAGGAATGGAAGTGTAAAGCGAGCAAACATCTAACAGAAATAAACGGTAGGTACGGTCTGGAGAAAGCTGGATAGAGGAAAAAAGTAGTAAGAGCATGGTTTGTGTCCTTTAAGAAGGAAGGAAGCTGCTCTACAATAGGCTGGAAGATGCCGTCGAGGAAGTCTGATATACGTTCGGTAGGGCAGGCACACGCAGAGACAATGGGTCTCCCAGGGTTGGAGTGTTTATGAATTTTGGGAAGCATATAAAACACAGGCTTGCCCAGACCCCTATTGTCAATACGGAGATGAGAAGCGCTAGAAGGTAAGGACTTGTTGGCGATAAGACTTTTGATGGTGTCATGGACCAGACGATTGTTGAGGACTGTCGCATCATTGTCACGGCGCTGGTAGAAGGAGCTGTTAGTGAGCTGCTTATTAACTTCTTGGAGGTACAGGTCCTTGCGCCATACCACAATGGCACCTCCTTTGTCAGCCGGTTTGATAACAATGTCATCTCTGCGGCGGAGCTTAGAGAGGGCATGAGACTCATCAGAAGAAAGGTTTGAATAACGCAGGCGTTGAGGTTGGAGCTGCTGAATGTCGTGGAGGGTATTCTGAATATATAAATCCAAAGCGTGGGAAGCCCCAGGAGAGGGTGTAAAATGTTTATTCTTGGGAGGAGCAAAGCGTGCAAAGGCATCATCTGATTCAACTGTTTTACCCCGTCTTGCGGCAGTTCTCCTCATATACTTATACAACAGATCTAGAATAGTCAGACAGTTTATTATAATATATATTAATATATATCTCTACTCACATACACACACACACACACATAAGTGACGACAATTAGACGCACAGACTGGAAAAACTATAACAATTGAATATAGATATGTTGGAACGAGCTGACCGACACGCTTGAATAAAGTTTATGTAAAGTTTATTAACATAAGGAAAATTGACTACAACACATAAATGTTAATATCAAGCATAGAAAATACATATAAGGTAATGAATTGCTACAAGAATGATAGACCCATAGGTATAATCTTTTCCCTCGATGTATAGCCCACAGTCCTGTTAGAAGAAAATGTGATAGGCCCAAAGAGTCACGGATGCATACGCTATAGTCTAAGAGTTCCCTTTAAAGGTATGAACAGAACGGATACTCTACTCTATCCTAAGGAAAATATCATTAGCAACAAAACTGCATAAAGGAATTTAAGACAGCAAAATGGGTGCCAAAAATACAACAATAAAGGAATCACTCAGTCCTGCATTCACTCTATTCATGTCAGCCGTGGCCACGCGCTTGCATTCGTACTTACAGCTTTGGTAGCAACTTCTGGAAAAAACAATTTTTAGGACGTACACATACAGAATCTCCGGTGTTATTCTTGGCCAAGGGAACCCCAGCTCCGCAAAGACAGGTTGAATTCACTTCTTCAGGGAACGTTTCCTTGGTTATTATTATTTAGGATATCTGTTTATGTCACATTAAAATTGTTCAGGCACGAACGTTAACAGCGAGCACAGTGTCAATAGCTTAGGTTTTCCAGTACCTAGGAATGTCAGGTCGGTGCCTTCTCTCAGTATAGAAATTTAATTTTGTCACACCACAATTAGTCAAAAATGTCGGAAAGTTATTGGTTTGTAATTTTTCTCGCCACAGGGCTGCATGTACATGAGAGTTTGTGAAGAAATATAATCTGGCGCAATAGGCCCCGTATAGGCATTTAGTCTTTAAAACCGTTAGTGAGATTTGTACTCTGTCTATTTCTGGAGGCAAACGCCCTGCCAGAAAGGTGTTAACATGTAGACCCACGTGGTTAAAGATAAAAATGTTTCTTCTCTCAGTTGTACTCAAACCGCTGGTAAAAGTTGGGCTGACCCAAAACGGTATAAGGAAGAGAAAAGTACAAAATACTTAACCACAATATTTGCTACGGTTATAACTTACATTATAACTGCAAGCGTAGAGCTTGTCTTAACGTTAAAACTCCCGTGAAATAATTATGATCGTTTTTAAAAAATCAATCATCATGAATTAGAAATACCTACGTATTTCGTCAATACACAATGATGACTCAGTGCAGTTATAAGTTAGTTACAATATACTCGGACTGGTTACTAGCAATTTAATTAAATTATATTTACAGCTGCATGAGTTTAAGCTAGAAATAATAATTTTTACTGCTTTCCACTGTAACACGTCAACTAGAGAATATAACAGACATAATTTAATCCCTCTGCACAGAAATCTAACTAGTGAAAATAAAATAGGCGATTTACCACTTAAATCACTCGCAAAATACTAGATATATTATATTTACCTCAACACAGAACTACTAAGAACTATATCCAATTCGACCAACTAAATGATGCTTCTATTAACAGAGATCTTAGGAATCGAAAGCTAGATGGCAATCGACAAACTAAATGATGCTTCTATCAAAAGAGATCTTAGGAATCGAACGCTTGATGTTTCTAGTCTTGACTGCGGAGTACTGAATGGATTTAGTCTAAACTACCGGGGTTTATATCTTATAAAAAGAAATGATTTCCTTATTCTCGAAAACCCGAAATAGTTCCCGTCTTAACACCTACATAAAACTCAGACGATGGCAATGAAACTGCCAGACGCGTTTCACACCTGCCGCTACCTATGGTCATAACCCAGCGATGCACGTTGGCGCCTTTCACGCCCATCACCGAGAAACTTAACCGTAGAAGCTTCGTGTCAGATGAAAGTGTTAGACGATATGTCTGCCATCATGTCTGTCGAGAACGAATTTCACACTATTCGGTCTCCTCTAGAACCTAGCTTAACAGCAATAAAATGCGTTGCTAAATGAAAAAAAAAGAGACAGGCGAAGGTATGAATGGGAGAGTTATATTTTCACAAGCAAACGAATGCGAAAAAAAGAAAAAGAATAATAGAGCGATAATAAAGTAGAAGACACGGGTAGAATAAAGAAAAGATCTAGAAATTTATTAATCATAAATCTCTCTGCGACACTTAGTTAGGGACATTTCATATACATTTTGAGAACCACTGCTGATGCAAACATTTTCACTCACTTAGTGCGATCTATCTTTTAATCACTTTGACACACAGCGGGTCATAATGATCTCCTTGTACTGCAGTAACCTCATTGCATACTTTTATTTAAAATGAAAACCTAATTAGTGCTAATAATTGACGTTCTGTATCGTCTGCTAAATGCATAGTGCATTTTCACCAACATCAACTCTATTTATTGCTAGTTTTTAAATATAATAGACAAAGACTGGGAGGCGTGTACACCAACAAACCGTTGCCTGAAAATGAGACACCTATTGTCGATAGTGACGCTATAAAACCTCTGTGCTCCTCAGCAAAGAAAATAAAGGTCATAAAGGTCCAAGAAAGTGAAGGACAAGCTAAAAATGACAACAAAGGAAATGGGTTTATCCTTATGGATGTAAAACTACTGTTTGGGTTTTTATGCGCTAACTTTAGATGTGACAAATGTTATCAGTACTCACTGACCTGTGAGATCGTCGAAGAGACTCGGAATGGCTTTTGTCATGAAATCAGTATCAAGCGCACAAACAGTGGCGAATGGACTGCCAATTTCAATACTTCTGATGTTTCATCTTCAGCTACTCACAAACAAAGAAGTAAATGTGCGAATGGTGGCATTTGTGCGTTCTATTGGGAAAGGCCACTGTGCATTGCAGAATTTTTCGATATACATGAACACAAGTCAACGCATGGCAAAGAAAGCATACAGGAGAACGCTGCACAGGATCTATTCAGCAAGTAAGGACATTGCAATGGAAAGACCCTGAGAGCACTGAAAATGGGATTCATAGACACTGCAGCTGCAGTAGAAGGAGACCTTTATTCAACAGGAGCTCATTAAACTTCATTTTGTGAGTTCTTTTTCTGTTTTTCTTTGTTTTCTCGGAATTGTCTTTTTAGCATAATTGGTGATCTTTGAAACAAGATATCTCTGGATCTGTACATTCAATTGACATGAAAATTAACACGGTTGGTTATCATATAATCTTACAGATTATGACCTAAAATGGATACAATTGAATTCAAAATTTTAGTTTTATGACCATCATGCATATATAATGAGGCACAAATATCAAACATTCAAGAAATATAAATTTTGAAAATTCATTACAAATCAACCTTTCGGTCAATATCTGTTATTTTAGGTCAAAACCTCAAGTTATATATACTAATTCAATTTGCCAAGTATTTTCATTTATTGCTGTTTCCGTAACGTGTGCGATTTTTTACACAGACAGGGGTGTCGGCCCTGTGCTAAAACCCCCAACCTGGAGGACCAGGGTACCAGCTTTTGTCTGACCCCTACCCACGCAGACCAGTCCAGCATGGTTGAACCTACCAGGAGTAAAACTCCCACTGGCATAGCTCTGGGGATTGTCAGGGTACACAAGCTGCCATACCGCTACAAGGTATAGGTACCATGAACAAAGCACAGTTTATAAAATAACTAAAGCTATCAGTGGAAAACGAGGTGCAAACAACATAACGTTAGTAAGAGACAAGCAAGGAAATCTCATCACCACAGCACAGGGGCAGGAAACAAGATGGGCAGAGCACTTCAGAGAAACACTGAATAAGGAACCACCAGAGACTCAGCTGAATGTTCCTGAGGCTGAAAGGGACTTAGACGTAAATACAGACATTCCACGAAAAGAAGAAATTATCACAGCTATCAAAGGGCTAAAAAATGGAAAAGCGCCTGGTCACGACAATCTGAATGCTGAGCTATTCAAGACAGACCCTGAACTAGCAGCAGAACTATTAGAACCACTATTTGCACAAGTCTGGGAAACTGAGACAACACCAACAGAGTGGAGTAAAGGAATAATTGTCAAATTGCCCAAGAAGGGCGACCTTGCAGACTGCAACAACTGGAGAGGAATTACCCTCCTCTCAGTTCCCAGCAAAATACTAGGCAGGATAATCATCCAGAGAATTTCAAAAGCAGTTGATCATAAACTGAGGAAAGAACAAGCGGGCTTCAGAAAGAACAGAAGATGTGCAGATCATATATTTACCCTCAGGAACATTATAGAGCAGTGCTCAGAATGGCAGAGACAGCTGTACATTAACTTTGTTGATTTTGAAAAGGCTTTCGACAGCATACACAGGGACAGCCTATGGAAAATTCTGAGGGCTTATGGAATTCCCAGCCGCATTGTTTCCATTATAAAAAGCCTCTATTCTAACTTTACGTGCAGTGTTGGATCGAGTAATGTAACTTTCGAAGTGAAAACAGGAGTACGACAGGGATGCCCCTTATCAACAACATTATTTTTGACAGTCATAGATTGGGTGATGCGCCAGACAACAGAGGGCAGTCCAAGAGGAATTAGATGGACAACGTTTTCTACACTGGAAGATTTGGAATATGCAGATGACATTGCACTGCTCGCGCATTCACACCAACACATTCAAGACAAAACCGATAGACTGAATAAGTATGGCCAGCAGGTTGGCCTGAACATCAATTTGAAGAAGACAGAGGTCATGACACTAAATGTGGGCAATCCTGAGCCAATAACAGTAAGGAACCAGAAGTTAGAACAGACAGACACATTTACTTACCTAGGAAGCATAGTAACACCTGACGGCGGAACAAGCAAGGACATTAACAACAGAATGAATAAAGCGAGAACAGCCTTTGCTGTTCTCAACAACATTTGGAAGTCTTCCCAGTACAGCACAAACACTAAATTAAGACTGTATGAGAGCTGTGTCTTTCTGTGCTTCTCTATGGTGTGGAATGTTGGAGAGTAACAGAGAAGGAAATGTCGAAACTGTCCTCCTTCCACACAATCTGCCTAAGGAAAATTCTCCGAATCTTTTGGCCAAACACCATCAGCAATCAAGAACTACTTATTCGGAGTAACCAGGAGGACATGCACACCATCATAGCTGGCAGACGATGGAGTTGGGTTGGCCATGTCCTCAGAAGGGACCCTGATACCATCACAAGAACAGCTATGCTATGGACCCCCGAGGGAAAGCGAAAGAGAGGCCGACCAAAAACAACTTGGCGGAGAACTGTGGAAGCTGAGATGCAAAGAATGAACCACATTTGGGGCACTGTACGAAGGATGGCCGCCGACCGAGCAAAGTGGAATCAATTTGTTGCTGCCCTACAAGACGCCACCAGGCGTGATGGCCGCTGACTGCTTTGACGGTTGGCGGTTATGGATCAAAGAAGAAGAATTTGCCAAGTTTCAGTCAGATCCTTGTAAAAATAACATAGTTATGATGTTTTAAAAAAGGTGTATAATTTATTCACTACGGCGGCCATATTGGATAGCTAATTTGCATAATTAATGAGGTCATTATGTGGACAAAAATGTTAAGTCCATACTAACACTATACCCATGGTTGTTTGATTCTGAAAGGAAAATTTGAGTTTTTTACCCTACAAGGTAGTCTACTACCTTAAGCAATGGCACACACACGCACGCACGCACGCACACACACACACACACACACACACACACACACACACACACACACACACGCGCACACACACACACACACACACACACACACACACACACACACACACACACACACACACACACACACACACACACACACACAAAAGCTGTCAGTCGCAATAGGAAATTTCTCAAATAACTTCAGAGCGGAGGCAGAGGCCTTAAAAACTGCAGCAGAAGTCCTAATGACAGAAGAAAGCTCCTAGAGACAACTAGCTCTCTCTTTAAAGATGCGCTGTCAGTAATTACAACGCTCAAGAGTCAGCATTATGCCGATCTGGATGACTTAAGAATAACACTCAAGAAACTGTCGGAAATTCAACAGAGTTGTGATGCAGTCGATCCCATCTCACTGCAACATCCCAGAAAATTAAGAGGCTGGCATATTGACAACGGAAGGTGAAAAGCTAACTCACCTTGACACAAGCATAACTTATAAAGAGGCCAAGAGTTTTTTCAAGACAGGAGCAAGTGGGAAGCAGAGCATCGAGGCCACACACACAAAGAAAAACATTATGCGCATTACCAGCTCAGCAGAAGTGAACACGTGGTAATCTTCAGACTTCACACAGGCCACAACAGATTGAGATACCATCTATTCAACAAGCTAAAGTTATGAACTACCGATCAGTGTAACTGTGGCCCTGATAAATGAATGCTGAACATCTACTTCAGAAGTGCATAACATATGAGGAAATGAGAAAGCATATACGACCATAACCAGTACCCTTCCTGGCGTCAAGACATATTATCAACTTCCGCCACCTGCCAGCATAACAGGCAGCGAGCTCTGATTTGTTTACCTAAGTTTCTCACGCGAGCGGGTCTGCCAATCATCAAGATAGCAGACAGACGCACGTGGGATAAACACCTAACCCTTTGATCTTCAGATACAGGGGGAATCTCTGAGCCGATTAACATTTCCTCTCGAGACGCGAGCGATTTTGGAAGAAACCCCGTTATCGGGGCGAGTGCCTTTGATGTCGGGCAAGCAGCGTTCGACGAGAGAAACGGTGGCCGGCTTAGAGGACGTTTCATCTGGTCCACAGTTTCTCAATTCTATAGTTCGCACGTTAATGCGAAATTAACACCATTAGGGATCTGAGAGCCAATGAATATATATAAACAGCGGTTCCTTAAACTCACTGATCAGTTGTCGCTCAGAATTTTGGATAATCTAAGCTCGCTAATCTAGAACCATTGTGGGAGTGTGTTATTAGCATATCGTGGGGATTGTTTCATTTCTGATTTGTGGTAATAGAAATTAGCATTTACGTGATTTAATGTGTTAAGTTTACCATTATAATTCACTGTGATTTCTACCGTTAAAACTAGCGAAATAAATATTTATTTTTCTTAGCCAGAAGATACGGTAGTTGACTGATTAAGTATTAAGCGTGACTACAGTGACCGAATAGGATTCACGTTTATTTCATTTTGTGTTTTATAGTAAGTGACTATTGTTATACCTTATGACTAAACTTACAGGCGCCGACAATAAAATAACTATTAACGACAGACGATATTTGTAAGTGCGCGTGTGGTTAATTAAAACAATAGTTGACAGTGTGAGCTGATCGTTAACGCGCAGAAGGGGCAGGAAGGTGCATACCTTGGTCCGAACCTGAAAGCACAGCGCGTGCGAAAAGCTTACCGTATAGTGTAAATAAAGTCACCGTGTGCCTTTTAACTTTAAGCAGGACTGCCGGAGAGGGAAAGAGATCGTCTCGTCCCCGTCTGTGCACATATAGAATAGTTGCATTTCTTTTTTCATAATGTCTTGTTTATTTCTCGCAGACCTGACAGAGTGGCCAGCGGTTTTTTTCTTTATTATTGTCTCCAGTTACAGATGGGATTTATGTTGTCTTCTTCGTGGCTTACGAGTCCCAAGTCCATGTTGTGAACAGGACTGGCTAAAAGACAAATAAAATATTTATCTATTAAGTTTAACTGGACTATCAATTCCCATATATTTTGTCCAATTTATCAGCCCACGGGAGTGGTATACGAATAATAGTAACATCTAACTTTTGACAGACGCAGCACCGGATTTATTCAGAAAGTTACTCTGTTTCAAAATCGGCATTCACCGCAGAGCCAGCCGATAGGATTTACCAATCAATCACTTACCATCATCAGTAACAATTTTTAGCAACTAGCTGTGTCCAAATACCAGAAGTATTTGTTTTTCCCATTCTTTGCTGTGAACACTAGATCTCGATTTTTTTTCTACCAGGTGACACTATCGAACCAGGATTACCTCACCAAACTTGGCGTCCACCTTATAAAGTTATTGTCAAGGCTGGACTGGGGCCAAATTTGGCACTGAACCCTGACATTATCAATATCGATAAATATATTCAGGATAACTACATTCCAGGAAATATCACCAAGATTAGGTAAGGAAAGTGAGAGCGTGGCGACATATGTCAGAGAGAGAGATTGAATATTTTCTTGTTACGGTAGCTTGTACCAAACTAGTTATTTTGCTTTAACAATTGTTTACTTTACGGATTAGCACGTATTAGGAATTTTGTTCTTTCTTTACTGTCTATACTGTAACCTATTGCTAACCTTTAACCTATGGGGTTATTAACGTGTTGGGTTCTTATCTTCTCAAGGAGGGGAGGGCATAGGTATTCTGTTAATTCTCTCTCTCTCTCTCTCTCTCTCTCTCTCTCTCTATATATATATATATATATATATATATATATATATATATATATATTTCTTTTAGATATTCGATGTTGTAAAGTTTAATGATAATAAACAACAAAAGAACTAAACTTTGTGTGTTGGTCAGATCCATACCCAAATTTAACCATAGTTTTTTCACGTTTGCGTGTCTTGTTGTCACATATCGGTGTGTGTTCTTTGCGTGTATAGTAAACTTATATTTCTCAATATAAGGGGGTGCAAGATTGTCTGATACTAAATTATAGTCGTACAGATAGGCTGGACTAGAGAAACTACTCAGTCCAGAGACAGATCTTCTCCTTAACTATTCACTCGTGAAAATCTATTTCTTACACCTTACTTCTCACGTATTATCACCATCTCCTATACTCAGGCGGGACCTTACATAACTTTAAAACCTATCTAAGCACGACAATGGTCATGAGGTGCATTCATTGAATTCGGAAATATCTGGAAATCCTGAGAAATCGAGTACAGAACATGAGATTTGGATCTCTTGGCTCATGTGTCTCATCGTATTTATTGGGTGGTTCTGAAACATGGACAACAGAAGGAGTGTCAACCAGAAAAATACAGCCTTCCATTGATGTGTATTGGCAAGGAGCGGAAGGAATGATATTATGTGACGCCAGAGCTAATGGTCAGCTGATGGAATGGGCCATACTAATTTTGTTTCTGTTGAATGTTTGCCCTCTTGTGGCAAGGCACGCATTTGTCAACCTAGAAACATCGTTGGGTAATATCAAAGAGCAACTGTCATTTAAAAAAAATAAGAGAACTCAAAAATATGATTGAAAATAATTAAGCCTTTAAAATTAATCCTAGAATGTATCAGCTAACAAGATGAAGCGATGTTAAGGGTTAATCCTAAAAAGGACTGCTGCCAACCTGAAGGGCTGGGAAAATGCCGTTAGATCAGGTTGTGAGAATAAGACGCTGGCGTAGGAAAGGACGCACATTGAGACATTCGACTGACAGCATTACATGACTATCCATATTCTGGAGCCCACACAGTTAGAGAGGTGGATGGATTCAGGTGAACACATTGAGATAGAAACTGGAGACAGACGTGAAAGAGGTCGAGATAACATAGAGACACAGAAAGACCTTGGGCGGATGGCACAGGCCAGGGAAGTTTGAAATGTATTTGTTGAGGATTTGTGAACAACAGCGAGTTGGAATGTAACGATGCTAGCTTTTACCACAGCAAGGCTTTGTTGGATTCTCATGATTACTTACGTATGCTGCTTACAGCTTTCTGAAAATGTTGCCATTAATGAAATAACAGAGCAACAATTAAGAAAAAGTTGCATTTAATTATAGTAGCCCCCTTCAGTCATAGCTGACTATGGCCCTTCAGTCATAGCTGACTATGGCCCTTCAGTCATAGCTGACTATGGCCCTTCAGTCATAGCTGACTATGGCCCTTCAGTCAAAGCTGACTAGGGGAAGTGTTGTGCCGACACCATCGGGTGAAGCTGGAATGTCCTCTCTAGGGTACCAGCTTGAGCACAGTTATTTATAGATCAAGCTATTGCCCATGCAAAATGTTACGCCTCTCCACGTAACTGGTGTTTTAAACAGAACGTTAGTAGCCGATAGAGTTTGGTACCAGTCACGTGGCATGAGTTGCCAGAATAATATCTAATCAACATTACCCTGCCTTAGGGACTCCCACTCCGGATTTATTCTCAGGGATTACTCCCGAAGCATTTCCCGTAAACGGATATCCCCGCATGGAGAGGAGGTATGAAATCAGAGTTTTACTTTCTCCTAGATAGGCTACCAACCAAGGATCACGAGCCCTGTTGTCCCGAGGCTGCTGGTTTACAGGCGCCAGTGGCTCGCCTTCGCTCCTTCTCCTGTCAGCATAAACAGTTCCGACAGCCTAAAATTGAGCCACACGTGAGGGCCGGGGGCTGGGCTTGGTTGTCAGAGACTATTTGGGGCGCATGCCGTAGAAACATTTATCTGCAGTGGGAGCTTATCCCCACTACAACTCTCAGCTATGACAACCGTTGAAACCTTTAAAATAATGTTTTGTATTCATGGATCATCGTTCAACATCATTTCTCTTGTCTCTCTAAATCTGCAGAGTTCAATTCCTGTGCTCTGGTTCTGGGCTCTTCCAAGGAATTGTCACATCATACACAGAGCCACTCCTCTTCTCCATCCAACCCCAACCACCCATAATGGGTCCATAGTGAGATCCTCCTGCAAACAGCCAAACAGGTAAAAGCCAGAGTTACGTCTGGGACTCAAGTGACTCCTCCAAGCTTAGTGTACAATGCTGAGTTCTCAACACGTTTCACCACCTGGGTAATTCCTGGAAGTGCGTGGAGGATTTCTAGTGTATATGAGGTGTAATTAGCGTCATAGATAGAGACTCACGTTCACATCAATATACTATAGCATTGTTCTTAGCTGGTGGTCATATAAGGATGACTCCAGATATGCTTCCCTGCATAACCGTACTGGTTAAAACTACCACTGATGATCCATTTTTCTTACTTTTATTACACAACCAAGCAGTAATGTGTATTTCATGTTGAACAAACCATGACAAGTTTTGTTGGCGATATGTCCCGTTTTGTCCCGCCCGGGTCCCGGGGGTCTTTAAAGAGACAAAGAGAGAATAAGACGTCTGCACTAAAGAATCCTGCACCAAGCAATCACGTGGTCTGGTAGTCATGGTTTCTGTAGCAATTAGTTTGACATGATGAGGTTGCCAACCCCTTGCACAACCTCATGTTAGTCGCCTTGTACGACATGCATGGTTTATAAAGGTAGTCCCATAGCAGATACTGTCGTGGGGGAGTGAAGTGTTACAGACTTGACTATACTAGGTCTTGCATCTAGCGGTGGGAGTGAAGTGTTACAGACTTGACTATACTAGGTCTTGCATCTAGCGGTGGCAGTGAAGTATTAGAGACTTGACTATACTAGTTCTTGCATCTAGCGGTGGCAGTGAAGTATTAGAGACTTGACTATACTAGGTCTTGCATCTAGCGGTGGGAGTGAAGTGTTACAGACTTGACTATACTAGGTCTTGCATCTAGCGGTGGCAGTGAAGTATTAGAGACTTGACTAAACTAGGTCTTGCATCTAGCGGTGGGAGTGAAGTGTTACAGACTTGACTATACTAGGTCTTGCATCTAGCGGTGGCAGTGAAGTATTAGAGACTTGAAGTACGTCAGTACGTGGGTTAATAAATGGGTAAGTAAGTGAGTGAGTGAGTGAGTAAATGTGTGAGTAAGTGAGTGAGTACGTCAGTACGTGGGTTAATAAATGGGTAAGTGAGTGAGTAAGTGAGTGAGTAAATGTGTGAGTAAGTGAGTGAGTACGTCAGTACGTGGGTTAATAAATGGGTAAGTGAGTGAGTAAGTGAGTGAGTAAGTGAGTGAGTTAGTGAATGAGTGAGTGAATGAATGAGTGAGTGAATGAGTGAGTGAATGAGTGAGTAAGTGACAGAGTGAGTGAGTCAGTGACAGAGTGAGTGAGTCAGTGACAGAGTGAGTGAGTCAGTGACAGAGTGAGTGAGTCAGTGACAGAGTGAGTGAGTCAGTGACAGAGTGAGTGAGTCAGTGACAGAGTGAGTGAGTTAGTGAATGAGTGAGTGAATGACTGAGTGAGTGAATGAGTAACTAAGCAAGTAAATGAGATAGTGAGTAAGTGAGTGAGTGAGTGAGTTAGTGAGTTTGTTAGTTAGTTAGTGAGTTATTTAATGTGTGAGTGAGTGAGTGAGTTAGTTTCTTAGTTTGTGAGTGAGTGAGCTAGTTAGTTAGTGTGGGAGTGAGTAAGTTAGTTACCTAGTTTGTGTATGAGTGAGTTAGTTAATATGTGTGTGAGTGAGTGAATGAGTGTGTTAGGGTGGGATTAAGTTAGTTAGTGTTAAGTAAGTGAGTTAATTAGCGTGTGAGCGAGTTAGTTAGTGTGTGAGTGAGTTAGTTAGTTAGTGTGTGAGTGAATGAGTTAGTTAATTAGAGTGTGGATGAGTGAGTGAGTTAATTAGTTAGTGTTGTGTAAGTGAGTGAGTTAGTTAGTGTGTGAGTGAGAGAGTGAGTTAGTGAGCGAGTGAGTGAGTGATTGAGTGAGTGAGTGAGTGAGTGAGTGAGTGAGTGAGTGAGTGAGTGAGTGAGTGAGTTAGTTAGTTAGTTAGTTAGTTAGGTAGTTAATTAGTTAGTTAATTAGTTATTTAATGTGTGAGTGAGTAAGTAAGTAAGTTAGTTTGTGAGTGAGTGAGTGAGTTAGTCAGTGTGTGCATTAGTCAGTGTTTGAGTGAGTTAGTTAGTATATGAGTGAGTTAGTGTATGAGTTGAGTTAGTGTGTGACTGAGTTTGTTTGTTAGTGTATGAGTGAGTTATTGTGTGAGTGAGTTAGTGTGTGAGTGAGTTAGTTAGTATGAGTGAGTTAGTGAGTTATTGTGTGAGTGAGTTAGTGGGTGAGAGAGTTAGTGTGTGAGTGAGTGAGTTAGTGTGTGAGTGAGTTAGTGTGTGAGTGAGTGAGTTAGTGTATGAGTGAATTATTGTGTGAATGAGAAATGAAAGGGTGAATGTGTTAGTTAGTTAATGAGTGAAGAAGTTAAGAGATTGAATAAGTGAATTAATTAATGATTCAGTTAAAGTGTCAGGAAGAAGTGATTTTTTTCTGATGACAAGAACACCAATGTGGAACTGATGACAAGAACACCAATGTGGAACTGATGACTAAGAACACCAATGTGGAACTGATGACAAGAACACCAATGTGGAACTGATGACAAGAACACCAATGTGGAACTGATGACAAGAACACCAATGTGGAACTGATGACAAGAACACCAATGTGGAACTGATGACAAGAACCAGACAAGTGCTGGTGGAACAATTGATGACAAGAACACCAATGTGGAACTGATGACTAAGAACACCAATGTGGAACTGATGACAAGAACACCAATGTGGAACTGATGACAAGAACACCAATGTGGAACTGATGACAAGAACACCAATGTGGAACTGATGACAAGAACACCAATGTGGAACTGATGACAAGGACACCAATGTGGAACTGATGACAAGATCACCAATGTGGAACTGATGACAAGAACACCAAAGTGGAACAAGAACACTGTGGAACTGATGACAAGAACACCACTGTGGAACTGATGACAAGACCACCACTGTGGAACTGATGACAAGAACACCAATGTGGAACTGATGACAAGAAAACAATGTGGAACTGATGACAAGAACACCAATGTGGAACTGATGACAAGAACACCAATGTGGAACTGATGACAAGAACACCAATGTGGAACTGATGACAAGAACACCAATGTGGAACTGATGACAAGAACACCAATGTGGAACTGATGACAAGAACACCAATGTGGAACTGATGACAAGAACACCAATGTGGAACTGATGACAAGAACACCAATGTGGAACTGATGACAAGAACACCAATGTGGAACTGATGACAAGAACACCAATGTGGAACTGATGACAAGAACACCAATGTGGAACTGATGACAAGATCACCAATGTGGAACTGATGACAAGATCACCAATGTGGAACTGATGACAAGAAAACCAATGTGGAACTGATGACAAGAACACCAATGTGGAACTGATGACAAGAACACCAATGTGGAACTGATGACAAGAACACCAATGTGGAACTGAGGACAAGAACACCAATGTGGAACTGATTACAAGAACACCAATGTGGAACTGATGACAAGAACACCAATGTGGAACTGATGACAAGAACACCAATGTGGAACTGATGACAAGAACACCAATGTGGAACTGATGACAAGAACACCAATGTGGAACTGATGACAAGAACACCAATGTGGAACTGATGACAAGAACACCAATGTGGAACTGATGACAAGATCACCAATGTGGAACTGATGACAAGAACACCAATGTGGAACTGATGACAAGAACACCAATGTGGAACTGATGATAAGAACACCAATGTGGAACTGATGACAAGAACACCGATGTGGAACTGATGACAAGTGCTTGGAACAAGAGATGGGAAGAAGACGCTGGCGATGGATGGGATACACACTTAGACAACCTGGAAATAGCACTACCAGACAGTCCTTTTTCTGGAATACCCAGGGTAAGAGAGGGAGAGGAGAGAAAAGAACACATGGAGAAGAGAACTGGAGGCAAACATGAGGAGGAGGGAAAAGACATGGAATGACCTTGAGCTGATGACACGTGACAGGAAGTCCTGGCATGTATGCTAAAGACGATTCCCCTCAGGGATTTGGAATGTTAAAGAAGAAGAAGAATGCAATACGACTATGATCTTAAATAACAGTGGTTAAAAAAACAACAACTACTACAACAAATGAAGTAACCTAAGCATTGAACTTAACCAAAAAAAAATCAATTTTTCTATCTTATCCATGATTTATTATTCGTTACTCTTTGAATTTGTTCAACTTTAATTCAACTTGAAGCCTAGGGTCAGACACAAGTTCAACATTAAGTGCCGTTGTTTCTAAGGTGGAAACGGGACCGAGATTAAGCGAGGTCCAGACAGATGAAGAGTGCCTGAAGTGTCATCTTTATCTGTTGTATTTTCTGTTGTGGGGATTTCTGAGAAAAGATGACTAGAAACAATGTGGATTTCATATTAAAAGATATAGCAAAGTGATATATGATAAACAGAGTTGTGTGGATACTGTAGTAATGAATACGTGTAGCAATGTAAATATATATGATACTGGTGGATAGATATTGCAATGTCTAGCTTTAAAAAATGGTGGATATATACAAGTCGAGGAAGTTGAGGGGAACTGCGGTAAGACGTGGAGTACACCGGATGAGTGTGAAAAAGAATCGAAAAAAGGTGATTCGTCTTAGGAGGACAAAAGACAAAGAAAATAGCCAACGTTACGGCCATAAGGCCTTCGTCAGGGAAAGGAAAGAAAGTGAATGCTAGATAGGACACATTAGAACCTAAATAAATATAAAAATTAAACCTAGGTACTTCCCTGAAGGCATCGAAATTTTATTACCTCACAGAAGAGGTGAGAGAATAATAAGTTTATGATAGCATACTTGATGTCAGTTGTTATGCTTGGTTGTCTTTAAAATTCCTATGAGGCTCTCTATAGTAGAAGCATCATTGTTCTATTTTTATCTCTGCCACAGAGATACCTTGAGCAAATGTTGATACCTTTGAAAACCCTCAATCATTTTACAAGTTTGGCCATTACTTGATCACTACTGCGGAGCAGGGGAGACAATCACGTTACACGAGAGCTACATTCAACAATATGAGACAACTATTGACATCTAAACAATTAACTCACACATTAAAACTGAGAATAATGAAGTGTAATACATATTCTTCATCACTGTATGGTGTCGAAACATGGACAATGAATATGCAAATGGAAGAAATAATTGAGGCTCTCGAGATGTGGATATATAGAAGAATGGAACGCATCTCTTGGAAAGAGAAGAAAAAACAAATACAGAGATCCTAGAAAACCTAGGTATGAAAAGAAAATTAATGAAGGAGATAAAAATTAGGTTGTCATAGACTGAAAGGGAGGCATCACAGAAGATTTGGCTACCCGAAGAGCAGCAGCTGTGAGACTTTTTCAGGCCATAAATCGAGGATTCCTCAGCAAAAGAGAAGTTGGCAAGAAAAAGAAGATGGCTGTACACAGCTCCACCTATGTCCCAGTCTTGACGTATGGATGCGAGCCATGAGCAATGACTACAACTCACAACAGTCAGATCCAAACTTCAGAAATGAGGTATCCGAGACAGGTGGCTGAAGTAACAAGAAGAGACATGGTCCGCAACCAGACGATACGTCAAGACCTAAAAACCCAATCCCTGCAGGCCCAAGTAGAACAGTCCCAACTAAGATGGTTTGGCCATGTCTGCAGAATAGGAGAAGATCGGCTGCCAAGGCAGGTATGGGAGGCTAAGAGCCAGGGATCCAGACCTCCAGGACGACCCAGAGTCGCTGGGAGGACAACATTAGACAATCTGTGAAGAACCGAGGACGAGAATGGAACCAGGCCAGGAGGAAGATAGCTGAAAGGATAGTATGGCGCTCTCACTTCCAAACACTACACCTCACGGTAGAAGAGAAACAACTAAGTAAGTTAGTAAGTTTTAATTGTATTATTAGCTCTGTATATAAGTACTTTTTAAAACAATATATATATATATATATATATATATATATATATATATATATATATATATATATATATATATATATATATATATATATATATATATATATATATATATATATATATATATATATATATATATGAGTGAGTGAGTTAGTTAATATGTGTGTGAGTGAGTGAATGAGTGTGTTAGTGTGGGATTAAGTTAGTTAGTGTTAAGTAAGTGAGTTAATTAGCGTGTGAGCGAGTTAGTCAGTGTTTGAGTGAGTTAGTTAGTTAGTGTGTGAGTGAATGAGTTAGTTAATTAGAGTGTGTATGAGTGAGTGAGTTAATTAGTTAGTGTTGTGTAAGTGAGTTAGTTAGTGTGTGAGTGAGAGAGTGAGTTAGTGAGCGAGTGAGTAAGTGATTGAGTGAGTTACTGAGTTAGTGAGTTAGTTAGTTAGTTAGTTAGTTAGTTAGTTAGTTAGGTAGTTAATTAGTTAGTTAATTAGTTAGTTAATGTGTGAGTGAGTAAGTAAGTAAGTTAGTTTGTGAGTGAGTGAGTGAGTGAGTTAGTCAGTGTGTGCATTAGTCAGTATTTGAGTGAGTGAGTTAGTATATGAGTGAGTTAGTGTATGAGTTGAGTTAGTGTGTGACTGAGTTTGTTTGTTAGTGTATGAGTGAGTTATTGTGTGAGTGAGTTAGTGTGTGAGTGAGTTAGTTAATATGAGTGAGTTAGTTAGTTATATATATATATATATATATATATATATATATATATATATATATATATATATATATATATATATATATATATATATATATATATATGTGTGTGTGTGTGTGTGTGCGGGCGTGTGTGCACGTGTGTGTGCGCGTGTGCGTGCGTGCGTGCGTGCGTGCGTGCGTGTGTGTGTGTGTGAACTTTGATGAAACAAGGGCAAAGTATGAAAATGGTTAACTTTTAGAAAACAGTCAAATAGTTGATATATTAATGTTTAGAGAAATGTGTCATCATTTAATGAAAGGTGGCGATTTAAAAAAAAATAGTCCATTCACTGAGGCTGGTTATTTAAACTTAGCTGTGCAGATGGCTGCAGTGCGTTATGTCTGGATGCTGGTTCTCAGTGAAGTCTTGACTGTTCCTACTCTCTTCAGGAGTCGAATGGCTGGCTGAGAGCACGTTCCTTGGATTGAACGAGTATCGTCCGCAAATGTCGCCGCTGTCAGTTTCCTCTAGACCATATCATAGGTGGTGTCCAGATTTTAGTACTAGTAACTATTACCACGAACTGAGAGATAGATAAAATTGAATCTCCGTTACTTTTTGTTATGTCACCTGATTTTAGCAGCAGGCGACCTTCACTGCCCTCCACCATTTCATCTTTCTCTTAATTTTGCCTGATGCCTATAATGATGAGCATAAAATCTCAGACTATCAAGTCAGATGAAAGTGTATTCGGACAGCAGAAGAAAGCAAATGCATCATTGTCATATATACATATATATCACATCACGATGTCGTCATCATTTTCTTTTTGCTCCATATGGAGCTTGGGACTAACCCAGCTTTTGGTTCCTTGTGAGAAAAGTTGCACTAAGCAATCACAAGCTTATGCCGTGGTGGTCTATGTGGCAATGTCTTTTTACATGATGCCAGCCTCATACACAACGTTATAGAAATATATATTTCATTCATATAAAATGTACAAGTAAAATAAGAAAAATACATGTTACAACTTACCCCTTCTATATCAATGGGTAATTATACATATTCATTTTGCACAGGATGACTGATAGCACTTCACTGCAGTTGTAGGTGCAATTTTTCTCATATACGTTAATGGTTATTGTAAATTTACAACTCCAAAATTTAACACATGAAGAAGATTTCCACGGACTTATGGCTCTAAGTATTATAAAAGAAGTTCTATAAGTTTAATTTTTTTAAAATTATTTATAATAACGTTGGCACGTCCTATAATGTAATCATCTGTTATTTTTCTTGACGTGTCTTCTTCAGAAAGCTGGAAATTCAGTCGGGGGTGTTCTAACACTCAGGTTTTTAAAGTCAAAGTTTCGCCCACGCAAAACTCAACCTCACAAGTTTATCTTTGTTACAACCAATCACAAGGTAAGGCCTCTTATTTTAGTAAAGTTTCCATCTACATATCATAATAATTATTTGCATGACCGTATATGGTAGTGTAACTAATTTTGTTACCCTTACTGGGAACAATTATATAATATCTCTTGCGCCTCTTCTTCAAGGTTGTACTCCCTTCTTCCCATCTCTATTGGTTAGGACCAGATGTCTTGCTGGAACCAATGATGACATATCTGCAGGTGTCCAGCCACTGTCTGCAATCAGAAAGATAACATGTCACTTGGAGTCAAGCCTGCAACGAGTGGATGTTGTGGAGATTGTCTTTCCGAGGAAACGATAATTACCAGTAGATGAATGCGTAAAAGTAAGATAATGCACGGATGAAAAGAAAACAAGAAATGATCGAATGTGTGACGTTCTGTCTGTTTCGTCACAAAAGGTGATGATGATGATGATGTATCATTTAGCATGATGACGCCCTGAAAAGCACTGTTAGCTACGCCGTAAACAATATGGTATAATAACACTTTCTTGATGTTTTCGTCTTCTTGTAGTGAGGCATGTACCTTTCAACCTAGACCAACACCCTTTGTTTATATCAGTGTGCAGTCGTCATTCAAAAATACGTGAACTCTTTCAGCTGAATTGCAGAATTGATCAGTGCAAAACCCTGAAAAGGCTTACTACTATCTATCCGCTAGATTGGTGAAACGCTAATAAGGGTTAGTGCTAACAAGGACTGTTAGTTACCAATAAACTAAGATTTGGTATTGTTAGCAGCCTCTCTATCTGCCTTAAGGTATAAAGATACTTTCCCAATCCGGTAGGATTTTATACTCAAACAAAAATCAACAATAACAAGGAAATTGATTTCGGATTTTAGCGATAAAATTATCGACATCACCGGAGAAGCACCGTCTATTATTTCCTCGCCAGGGCAGCCCGAGATAATGGTTTTGAAGTCTTACAGTATTATAGTTTTACCTGAAGGCGAAGGGAAATTGTTTTTGTTATGTCAATATATGACCCGCGTGTTTCAGTGCTCTTCGCATTTATAAGATGATGAAGAGTAATGTAAAAGGAACGGCAGTGGTTTTCAAGGATTCACGAGAACAAAGACACCAACGTATCGACATATCTAGAAAACCTTAGGGGGGAAATGAACACAAAAACAAAACAGAAAGACTGACTTAAAGGGTAGAAAGGTAATAGCAGAAACTGTCATAGGAGAGTGAAGTGTTTACTAAGTCAATCTTTTTTGTATATGTTCTTCCTCGCTGTTTTTGCCTTCCCTAACTCACGGGCACAGTTAGATACCCATTTTATTATAATTAGGAACCATCTTCACATCGAAGGTCGGTTGCATCGGATTTCTAACGTTTCCTGTATCTTCAGTTGATGGTGCGGTCTGATAGACTCTTTTCTATTGATCTCCTTATATTATCTTCTCATTTTAGAGCGCTGCCTACCTCTTGCACGTTTACCTTCAACTCTGCCTTCTATTATGGTCTTCAGTAAGGTTTCATGTCTTTTGACATGGCCGAAACGTATACCGTACCCATTTATAGCATGGTATACTGGAACGTACACCATCACCAACCAAGAACTGCTTACTCGGAGCTACCAAGAGGACATGCACACATCATGAACCTTTAATGGGATGGGGCAGGGTGGAATGCATTTTCTGAATTTTGCGGGTGCGAAAGGGGAGTGGGACAACAAATAGTCTCTTATTCTTTACCCGTCTATAAACCAAACCTCTCTCCCTGTAAAATTCTCCCTGAGGAGTATGGGAGTAATTGCAATTCAACTTTGAAAAGCAAGGTTTCAGGGTTTTATCGGCTCTTTGTGTCTGCTTCAGCTCCGAAATATTCGGGCTGTTTAGAGATAAAAGCTCAGGGTCCGCTTGGGCGTGTCCTGTGTTCTCTCTCACTTGTGTCGACTTGAAGTCACGTGAAACACATATGTCCTCCCTAAAATGACAGTGTAGACTAAATCGTCTGAAACTGCGGCATTGATTTTGCCCCGTACATATCGGTTTGAAACATCAATTTCTGCGACCGGAAGAAGCATAGGCTTTATACTCTTTCGGGGCCCCTGTACTTTTACAGTTTCACCAGTGTACTAGTTGGCCTTCACCAAGGATGGGGAAACTAGAGCCGAGTATTCTAGACCCGATTCATATAAGCACCGTATGGTGTGGTTATCAACTGTTACTTGCTCAATAATAGAATGGTGGCTGCGATTTTCTTCATATGCCTGGGGGTCATGGTTCCCTATCGGCCCCCTGATCAGGCGTGCGACATTATAAGGGCCTTTTTTCGGCCTCTTACAATCCGGTGTAAAATGTGAATCGGTTTTGCACGATTTACAATATCGTATTCCAGTTCCCTTAGCTGAATTGCTCTGTTTCTGCCTATGGTGATCCTGTGGTTGTTGTTGTTGTTGCTGTTGTGCCATGTTGTGTGAAGTGTTGGTCGTACTCTTGGAGTCAATGAAGCTCCTCTCATTTGGGGTGACTATCGTGTGTGCGCCTTTTTGTCGGGTTCACTTCCGACTGGGCGCTCTGGTACCGATCAGCAAACAGTACCACTTGATCCAGAGTTTCGGCCCCATGCTCCGCCAGGAACTTTCTCATGTCTGGGGTGAGCAAGTCCTTAAACTGCTCAACAATAATCATCTCTTGTAGCCCTTCATACGATTCGTCGAAGGCGCTGAGTGATTCCCACTTCTCCAAGTACATAGCCAGACGTGTAGCAAATTGCTTGTACGATTCGTCTTTATGCCTCTTGGCTTCCCGGAATTTGCACTGAAAATTGTGTGCATTCAGCTCAAAATGTTGAATCAAAGCTTTCTTCAACAAATTATAATTGTTGTTGTCTTCCGGGGCTATTTTGATGAAGACATCGTAAGCCGGTCCTCTCAGACTCTGAGATAACTTCTTGTTGTATCTCTCCCTATCTAGTCCATAGGTGGCAGCTAAAGACTCACACCCAAGGAGATAAATGTCTATTCCCTCAGAAGCCTCTGAGTAGACATCTAACTGAAAAGAGGCCGCCCTTGGAACTACCACGTGACAAACATTTCCCCCATCACTACCTTGAGAACTCCCCGACCCATTTGTGCTAGAGCTAGATTCGATTCTTCCTTCTTCAATCTCTAGTTCTTTAAGTCTGAGTGCGTGGGCTCTGTCGGCTTGTTCTTTCCTTTCTGCTCTTTCGGCCTGTTCCTTTTCCTTAGCGAATGCCTTTTCGGCTTGTTATTTTTCCTTAGCAAATGCCCTTTCTGTCTGTTCCTTTTCAAAAGCTCTTTGCTTTTATTTCTCTTCCTGTTCGTGTTCTCTCGCCATTCTCCTTTCTTCCACTTCGGTGGCCTTTTCTGCTTCGATCCTGTAATTGTCCTCTTTCACAGAGGTGGCTACAAAGTCAGATAACTCTCGGCCAGATAAACCCATCTCTTTAGCAATATTTAAGTAAAAAGTGTAGAGATTTTGTGATTCGGCCATGCTGTGCAAGGAGATTGTTTACAGGCTACACGACAAATGCAATAGTTACTACACACTAATAAAATTAACTGCTCTAAGTTCAAAATACTAGCTGACTAAAATTATCCAAACCACAACTAAGGACAACAACAGAAATTAGGCTTCAGCAACGGACAGTTTTTTCCTCTTATAATTAATTTTAGAGAAGTTTTTGATTTTATCAATTATTAACTCCTAAAATATTGCACCTTATTTATATTTATTGCACGACGTATGAGCAGATCTATATGAACTAATAACTAACAGTACTCTTATAGTAATCTAAAATTTCGTGTCAGATTTCTAGGGGAATGAATCTTCAGGTTACTTAATAAAGACGAGGTCTGCAGTTGAGATTTATCACAAATGCGTGTATGAGTTCAATAATCCCGGACGAGTCGCCCAATTTTCACGGATTGCCTCAACTGCTTTGCAGTAGTGGTCCAACAGTGGCCAAAACTCAACAGTATCTAACATCGGTCGTCAAAGGTAGCTACCTTCGCACAAGTTTACTCTTGGCAGAGTTGAAGATAGAAGGGTAATGACGCTTCTATCTCAAGGGTGTTTTCATAAGATATTTCCGAAGTCAAGAACATTGATATATTGGCTGAGCAATTGTTAACTTATTATCGGTCCGCGGCCTTTCATGAAGAATTAAGCAATAGTTATAGCCGCGGTAGCATAGTGGTTAGTGCACTGGTTTCCTATCTCAGTGGTCTATGGTTCGATCCCCAGATGAGGTGGGATGTTTTTAGGCCGCAAACGGCTCCTGGGTCAACCCAGCCCCAACTGAGTACCAGAGCAACTTCTGGGAAGGTTGAGGCGGCTGGCGTGATGCTGACGTCATCACCCCTAGTGTGCCGATGGTCAAGAAAATATGGGCCTAACACCATATTCCCAATATGCCTCAATGGGCGTGTAACGGGATCCTTTCCTTTTACCTAGCCCGTACAAGTCACCAGATGGTGTAAATCCAGCGAAATTACCTTTTACAAGAAGAAGCTCTATTGATGTAAATATATCTCTAAATATATATATATCTTGTATATATATATATATATATATATATATATATATATATATATATATATATATATATATATATATATATATATATATATATATATATATATATATATATATATATATATATATATATATAAGAAGAGTCTTGCTCATACGTTTGCTTTCACACTTACAAGTGTATAATAACTGAATCAACTTTGAGTGTTTAGTTTAAAATAACATGCAACACATTTAATAATCAATTCGTTTGAACAGGTTAAAATAAATAGAATGATAGTAAACTTTAGATGAAAATAAAATTTCTCGTCATCGAGATTTGGGTTGAGGATTTAAATTTAAAACTAATATTTAATTTTAAATGTCCGTTTGCTGGTGCCTGTTAGTTAGCACTTAGCTTGTATGAGCTGCAACATTGGTTTTTGTCGATTCTTTTGTGATGATTACACTTCACAGTCTGGTAGCTTCGTTCCTCAAACGGTCTGATAGCTTAGTACTACGATCTTTTAGACAAAATAAAAACAATGCCTCTGCTAAATACATTTGTGGGCTGCAAATTAAAAGGCGCATTGCCTCGCCGTCCACCCAATGTTATTCTCTCGGAATAATTATATTCTTTTTTAAGTATACACAGCGTAACCCGGGAAAGATGTTTATAAATCACCAGTATTGTTCTGGGTATTAAACTGAGAAACTATGTGCTTGGACAGCGAGAGCAATGATTTGCCTGAATTACAATTAACAAGATACATATATCTCACAAAATGATATGATACACTTGAGGCATATGTGAAGTAATCATCACTCATCACTACTCCAGTCGGAGTCTGGGGTCACCTCTGCTGTCGTTTTTCTGTACGACTAGCAAGAAGAAATCACCAGCGCTTGCTGTAGTGGTTTATTAATATATTATTTTCATATGTTGAGGTTGCCAGCCTCATATATAACCAATTAGCAAGAAAACTTGTCAAATTTACATTTGTAAAATAATTGTTTACACTTACCGCAAAATTTGGGAACACAATCTCCTCGCACAGTTTAGAATGGACGTAGCACTTTATTAGATGCTTCGAATCACTTGGTCTGGAAATTATAGTAATCCTCCTACCGTCTTTTCTTGTTAGACGTCTGTTCTCTGTACACCTCTATTCCCCACTCTGATGGTCTCCGAGCTCTTCGGTTTTTTTCTTGACCAACGCACTTGCCCTTCTATATCCACTGTCACTCTTCTCTGTCTTGCTGAACTGGTCCTTCAACTGAATTCCTTTGAATTCAATGGTCAGTTTTTTGACCAAATTAGTGGTGTTGCCATGGGAACGAAGATGGGTCCTAGCTATGCCTGCCTGTTCATGGGCCATATGGAGCATCAGATATGGCAACAATACTCCGGTCCTTTCCCCGGGTTTTACCGCAGATATATCGATGATGGCATAGGTCTCACAGATATGTCTGAGACTGATTTATATCGCTTCATCGACTTTGTCAACCACTTTCACCCCACCATCAAGTTCACCTCCCTTGTCTCCACAGTATCTGTCAACTTCCTTGACATTACTATTTCTATCACGCCCTCCGGCCTTAATACCTCAGTATACTACAAGCCGACAGATGCCCACAGCTACCTCCTGTATACCTCTTCTCATCCTCGAGCCTGTCGTGACTCCCTTCCTTTTTCACAACTTCTCCGCCTCCGCCGTTTGTGCCAAGACGACGATGACTTCCACTTCCGAGCAAATGAGATGTTGGATTTCTTCCGTAGCAGACTTTATCCGGAACATGTTCTCACCTCTGCTCTCCAACGTGTGCTCCCCATCTCTCGTCAGGAGGCCCTCATACCTCACTATAAATCCACTTCAGATAGAGTCAAATTAATCTTGACCCATCACCCTCACAGCACTGCTGTCCAACGGATCCTTTTCCGCCACCTCCCTATCCTCCAAGCAGAGCCTGCGACCCAAGCAGTATTCGGTGAAGCACCTTTGGTGGCATATAGACGCGACAAGAACTTGAAGGATCTTCTTGTTCACAGCCGTCTCCCAAAGGAGAATGCCACTCACTTTGGCACACTACCCTGTGGTCGGACACGATGCAACACGTGCAAGTATGTCATCTCAACCCAGAAGGTGTCCTTTCCTAAGGCTACGTACACCATCACTAGTAGCTTCACGTGTGAATCGCGTAATGTCATTTATACGATCATATGTAAACGTTGCTGCAAAACCTATATTGGCCAAACAGGCAAACGACTTGGGGACAGATTCAGCCAGCACTTAAATGACATCTCTCAGCAAAAGTCCACACCAGTTGCCACACACTTCAATAGTCCTGACCACCATGGTCCCATCGACATCCAGGTCACTGCGATCCGATCCTGCTCCTCTGACACTGCCAGCCGAGAACAGCTTGAGAACCGTCTTATCCACCGCATGGGGTGTCTAAAACCAGCCGGTCTCAACACTTTCCACACCTTTGTCTGAGGTCACCCTTTCCTCTCTTGCTCTATTTGGACTTTTTCCACTCTTATCCTATTCTTCTATTTTTATGCCATCCTCCATAATATGTATAGATGTACACGTTTTCTAATTTGTCTTGATTTTTTATTTCATATTCATTTATCTCCTACTTATTCTGTCCTCTTCTATTTCCAGTCCCCACTTTTATTATATTTGGGTAGTTTTTTGTTCAGTTTCGTTTTTTAGTTTTTAGCTTCTTAGTATGTATTGTGTACTTCCGGGGTCAGAAGTCACTTCCTTTTCAGCCATGCTTCGCCTTCAGGGAAGTACCTAGATTTTATTATTATTATTATTTTTATATTTCTTTAAGTCCTTATGTCTCCTATCTAGCCTTCACTTTCTTTCTTTTCCTGACGAAGGCCTTGTGGCCGTAACGTAGACTACTTTCTTTGTCTTTTGTCCTCGTAAGACGAATCACCTTTTTTCGATTTTTTTTCAAACCCACCCATCATAATCCTCTTATAGCGGGTGTTCTGTGAATCACTTGGTCTGGGAAATGTTAGTAGTCCTCTTATGACGGGTGTTCTGCAAATCACTTGGCCTGTGAAACTTTAGTAATTGTAACGAGAGGTTTTTTTTAAGTTTAAGTTTATATGTAAGTATTTTATAGTTGATAGTAGATGGATATCCAGGTGTATCAGATGATACCAGGATAGTATGCCAGTCAAGAGTTCTGGTCTTAAAAGTAATACCCCAGTCTTAAAAATAAGCACTGGTGTATGGATATCATAGAAATAGTCAGATAGTGAAAATCCTGGCCCAGATGGTAAGAATTAGTACCAGGACTTAAGGTGTCTCCTCCCTGTGACTTTCTTATGATTAGTTAAATTCTAGGGGATATATAAAATGAACATTTACTTTAAACACAATCGTAAAAAGTGAATATGTCCTCAGGTACAATTATAATCCTTTAATATTTACATTAATCTTCTTTTTCTGCTATTAGGAAATGAGCATTAAAATATACACAAAATATTCACACCATAAATGTTATTTATTAACTAATGTGTTGGTAGGTATGTCTTTCCTTCTGGGAAATTTATTTACTTGAAACAACGTCCTTTAGCAATTTTTATAAGTATTATTGTCTTTTTTACACATCTGGATCTTGAACAATATCCTCTTGTATAGTAAAGTTAATGAATACTGGAATCAATATTACTATATCACTGTTCTCTTAGTCCTGTGACTTTACAGATTACTGTCATCATTTGACTGAATTCTACAATAATTGGAATACTGTTGTAGAAATTTGTTTCATATCACAAACATTGGCTGTTGGTTCATATGTGGATTCTGTCAGTGCCTTAATTGACACTTACCTTTGAATCTTGATAGTGCTGACACTGAACGGTCACTGTATTTATCAGCATTGGCAGAGCCAGCAATAGGGGTACCAATGACCAGCTGTAGTTCACTCTTTGGGGTCCTGCACTTTTGTGGGATTGCCTCTGATGAACAACACAGGCTTCTGATACTTGACAGTCTGGTTTGAGTTGTTACATGAAACCTGAAACACCATATCAGTCGTGGCTAGTATCTGGCTAGAATTGTAACTGACTAGAACCGATGTCTGACCAGTCAGTCATCAGATGTCGAAGTTATACAATCATAGTAAGTAAGGACATCATTTCATTGATACAGTAGAAGCATTAACATTTCAATTAATTGTAACTGATTAGCACAGATGTCAGACCAGTCAGTCATCAAATGTCAAAGTTATACAGTCATAGTAAGTAAGATCATCATTTCAGTGATACAGGATTAGTATTAAAATTTCAATTATTTATAAGTAGTAACCATCATCTGGTTGGATCCTCTCCTGTACATCCTTTAATATTTTATAGTTTGATCCTTCCAAATATTAAACACAGATCTTCTAATATTCCTGAAAATAGTTGATCCTTCACATCCGGTACCCTACAAATTGAAATACTGAGGCAATTCTTAGCATCTACACAAAATTAATACACATCATATATTACCCTGCAATAAATAAATTATATACATGGTAGTTATCATAATTTCAGCTTACCCTCAGTCTTCAGAAAGCAGACACTGGACTTTAATTATTTGGTAGATTGCTCACAATTCAGATGGCAAAGGAGTAGTGGCAAACTCTGCATCCAGTCTGTCTTAAACTTTCTTTCAGTGTGTCCTTCCAATTTAGCGCTCCGCTTTTTATTGGCTCCCATCGTACGGCCGAGAGGTACTGACGTCACAGTCTAAGACAAGGCCTGAAATTTTCATATCGAACCGGTGATTTTAGAAGAGGTGTGCGTTTCTTGAAACTTTCCCTTCATCATTGTCAGCTTGTATCATATCGATCCTGTTCCAACCTATCTTGTTTTATTCAGCCGATTTAGATCTATCTTCCCATCCATGTATTTCTACAATCTGTCACTTCTTTAATTTTCTATTTTCAGCAGATGTGGGTTTTCATGCTTTCAATTCAATTGTAGACACCAGTAATCAGCATTTATCAAGGTGCATGCTAAACTCCTACCATTGTTCATTATATAAATTTATTCAAAATCCTCTCCTGGAATCAAAGGTGAAATCCTTTTCACAATAATCCCATTCTGATTCCTTATATCCCTTCCGGTCGATGACTAGTCTTCGACAAACCAATATAGGTCTACATCTCTATTTTGCCTAATGCTTGCCGTTTGCGTCTGCGTGCCCCGTGATTCGCGATAGACGATTGGTCAGTAAGATTGCGCGAGGTCGCTTTACAATGAATTGTAAACAACTTTTGCGACAGTAATCCTCTTATGACGGGTGTTCTGCGAATTACTTGGCTTGTGAAACTTTAGTAATCCTCTTATGACGGGTGTTCTGCAAATCCCTTGGTCTGGGAAATGTTAGTAATCCTCTTATGACTCAGTTCAAATCCAAGATTGTGCTTCCGACGAATTTCAAATGGACACCATTGTGTGTTCCAGCTCTCATATCAATCCAATCGACATCTCTGGACTATATGGGTAGGGGTGTTTAATTTAATTCTTCCCCGCGTATTTTAAAATATTACATTTTAAAATTTCATCTCGTGACCTCTTTCAATGAATGCTGTAATACTTCCGCAAATTCACAAACAAATCGGTGAACTTATTTCCTGGTGTAATACTTTCCGCCAAGAATGCTTACCCAGACAGATTATCGGCAATATTGATACCGAGAGGGCTCAGATGAAACGATTATCTGATTATCCCCAGTGTTTTCGCCCGTCCCTCAGGTGGCTTCCTTAGATAGCAATCTGGCTTTCTGTGCGATACCACGTTGCACAAACAAACTGACGTCTCTTTTAAAGGTGGCCAGACTGACTTACGTGATAATCGTATTAACCTGATAATACTACGTTCACTTAGTGAAACGTAAACAGTCTGAGGCGGTAACAGCAAGAATAATGAAGATGCGTATAATATGCCAAATAATAGGATGATGAAAGAGAGAAATAAAGAAATGAAGTGATACTGTCGGAGTGAATGAGAGTTATGAAAAGTGCACGACTTATTTCCTCACATTGGCATTGAAATGCTGAACTTTTTTTCTGTTTGCATTTTTCCCAACGAAGAAACATGTGCGTAGAAGCAAAAATTTCGCTTATAACCAACAGCTTTTTTAAGACTTAGGCACTGACTTCCAATTGTCTCAAGTATAGATCATAGACAGCCAGAAACACGGAATATTAGGATCCCAATATATGACATGCCATAAGAATTGAAGTGAATTCTAAAGTTAGAGAGGGGTTATTCCAGAGGCATCATTCTGCGCCCAATGTTTTAGATCCTACTTCAAGCGACCCTGTTAGACACCTAACTCAACTGAAGGTCTACGGCATCTTAAACAGCGGGCCGACATATTACGACCGATTTCTGTGCGTCAAGTCTGTGGATATAATTCTTAACCCAAAATCTGTTAGGATAAGTTGTAATATGTACATTTTTTATTACTTTATATTTACCATTTGACATTATAAATTAGGATGCCACGGTTGCATAGTGGTTAGTGCACTGGCTTCCTAGCTCAGTGGTCTATGGTTCGATCCCCAGATGAGGTGGGATTTTTTTAGGCCGCAAACGGCTCCTGGGTCGACCGAGCCCCAAATGGGTACCAGGCAACTCTGGGAAGGTTAAGGCGGCCGGCGTGATGCTGACCACATCACCCCTAGTGTTTCGACGGTCAAGAAAATATGCGGCTAACACCATATTCCCAATATGCCTCAATGGGCGTGTAGCGGGATCCTTTACCTTTACCTTTTTTATGTATAAATTGTTTGTGGATGTACATGAGGCTGGCAACCTCATCACGTCATCAACCACCACTGCAAGAGCTGGTGACTGCTTCGTGTGGGTCTCTTCACAGGGGGCCAACAGCAGAGGTGGCTTCAGGTTCCACATGAAGCAAAGAGTAGATGATTATATCATAGTATATATATTTTTATAGTAAAAGTTTAGTAAGTTGTGTATGCGTATAGGCATAAAATGTTTCGTTGTTCGCCTTACACTATACAAACGCAATTTCGTCGGACTCAGTTGGTTTAGATTTAATGCTCAGGGATAACGGGACAAAAATTTGAGGAAGAAGAAATGGTGAATGAAAGTGGAGGTCACCTGACGTTTATATCAGGAGACCCAATACTTAAAAAAGAGGCGTTTATTTCCTCTCAGTTTGTGGTACAAGTTGCCAGCAATCGATGCTAGACGCCTACATTAGACAGGACTTGAAGACGATTGCCTTGACAACCGAAGTAGTTACTCAGGCCTTGCTGCACAGGATGTGCTACTGCCACAGTATTTGACTCCGAAAGAGAAGAAACAGCCCAAAATACTTCTGGGAGCCAGCTGTGACGGAAACGAACATCAACGACAAATCATTGTCAGCCCCTGGTCAGTTGAGTACCAAATTAGTGGCATCATTAGACAATCTTTGAAGGACCGAGGACAAGAATGGAACCAGGCCAGGAGGAAGACAGCCGATGGGATAGTCTGGCGCTCTCTCTTCCAAACCTCTACACCTCACGGTAGAAGGGGAACGACTAAGTAAGTAAGTAAGTATTGGCAACAGGAGATGAACTCTGTAAACTTTTCACTCATATCACCTTATGATGAACAACATTAAAAGATTATTTCCTTGTTAAAACAACGTTATTTCACTCTTGTTAACCATAATTGATTATTAAACTTGTTATATGTTACTACACATCTATAGTTCATTTAATAAATATTGAGCAAATTTGCACCCGTATTACGCAGTTTAAAACAAAATACATAACCATACTGAGCTAATCAATAGTTACTGAATCACCTTCAGCTGGGGGCTCAGAATATTCGAGTCAATAATTTTCCTCACAAAGGGTGGAGAATAATAAGTTTATAGCGGCTTAGACGATCCCAGTTGTTCTGCTTGCAACCCTGTAACATTCTTGAGTCTCCCTTAACTAGAAGCATCATTTTTCTATTTACATCTCTGCCAAGAGTAATCTTGAGCTGAGGTTGATACCTTCTGAAACCCTCATCCTTTACTCGGAGTTTGGCCATTAGTGAACGACTACCGCAGAGCAGGGGAGACAATGCCGCCACATCTTGGTTGTGGTATTTGTTATCCTCAGTGTTTTAGAGCTTAACGAAATTACTGCCTTGACATGAGAGTTGAAGATTCTGACTGTTTGTGTTGTGCTGATTTTATGTCTTTTTTTTTTTAAATTTCCCAATGCCGTATGTTTTCTTATTTTGATAGCACTATCCGTTCCTCGAACTTTGTCAATGGTGGTCCCAAGATATATGTATTATTGTTTTAGGAATAAACGAGCTGTTTGTGCGTTATACCTGAGGGGGCAGTGGTCTTATTATTTCGTTGTCTCATCAGAGACCCCGGGTAACTATAGGGGCGAGAGAGATGTATACAACTAGTTTATTATATGTTTCATCTATTATCAATTTCAACTCACTATCATATTTTAAAGTGGATTTGTATGTGTGTGTAGTTTATTATTATGTTTTTAAAATCTTCTATATGCTGTTTATTGTAAGTATTATTGTAAATTTGGTGTCCTTAATCTTTGATTTTGATCTGTTGTCAATAGCGTTTTCAAGACATTTATGATTTTGTCATCAATAATCCTTAGATGTGAGTTTTCTCTCTAAATATTTGTATTATTCTAATATTCATTTCTGCTTAGAGCGTCCGATTGCAGAGTGGCTGGAGCGCTGGGCTCTCGCGGAAAAAGTGACGGGTTCGATTCACGGTATCGTCACGCTACCGTATACCCAGCTGTAAATGAGTACCAGATTTTTCTCTTCAGTTTGAGAAGGAAAAGGCAGTGAGGACGGGAACTGGTCACCCCATCTTTCGATGCTTGACCTAGTATTGCAAAGTCTCTAACATCTCACACCCATACGGCAGTATCGTCTATGGGATTACCTTTTTCTGCTTTACTATCATCATGTACGGTGTCTTGTCTGTATTTGTCTGACTGTTTACTGTATTGACTAGTTTAATGTTGCTCATGTTGTCTATATTTTTTTCTGTTTACTTGTGTTGTTGCATTCCTGTTTTTTTTAATTTTTTTATAATGTTTTGTAACTTACTGGCCCTTGCTTTCTATCTTCTTCTTCTTTGATCCTTAGCCGCCGACCGTCAAAGCAGTCAGTGGCCATCACGCCTGATGGCGTCTTGTAGGGCAACATTAAATGGATTCCACTTTGCTCGGTCGGCGGCCATCCTTCGTACAATGCACCAACTCTGGTTCATTCTTTGAATCTCAGCCTCCACAGTCCTCCGCCAAGTTGTTTTTGGTCGGCCTTTTTTTTCGTTTTCCTTCAGGGGTCCAAAGCATAGCTGTTCTTGTGATGGCATCGGGGTCTCTTCTGAGGACATGGCCAACCCAGCTCCAGCGTCTGCCAGCTATGATGGTGTGCATGTCCTCTTGCTTGCTCCGAGTAAGCAGATCTTGGTTGGTGATGGTATTCGGCTAAAAAATTCGGAGAATTTTTTCTTAGGCATGTTGTGTGAAAAGAGGACAATTTCGACATTTCCTTCTCTGTAACGCTCCAGAAGCACAGAAAGCACACAGCTCTGATATAATCCTAATTTTGTGCTTGTGCTGTATTGGGAGGACTTCCAGATGTTGTTTAGACTAAAAAAGGCTGTTCTTGCTTTGTTCATTCTGTTGCTTTCTATACTTTTCCGTAATTTGTTTACATTTCTGCACTGTGTTGTACTTTTTATCCTATATTCCCCCCCCCCCCTTCCTCCCCCCCTTCCCCCCCCCCCCCCCCCCCCCCCCCCCCCCCCCCCGGTAATGGGCCTCGTTTCGAATATCAATATTTGGTTTTTTTTTTTGTTATTCTTCTGGTTTGAATTTATGTTTCCCATTGATCATCGTAACAGCAGATCTATGCCTCACAATCCTGTCTCGTTATATTTTGGGGGCGTTTGCTATATGTGTCTTCCATTTCAGATTTTTATTTTTTCCTTCTATCCTTCTGACATTTCCCTGGCTGAAACTTCCATCTTGTATCATTTGCTGATTGCTCTCCACAGTTATATTTTGGTTCACGTTATGGACGTCTCCCTGTTTATAAAAAATTTGACCATTGTGGAAAACTATAATCATTAACCAAACAAAGATTTCTCGTGTTATTTTCACTTTCATCCAGGTTTGCAAGCTTATCTACATTACTTGGTAATAAATGTTCCCTATTCCTGTCTATGTCTGTTGACATTTGTCTGGCTTCTTTGTAAAATTATTTTTTAATCGATTCCTCTTCCCCTCTGCCCCCCACCCCCCCCCCCCACGCGATAAATCTCAGTTCATTCATCTACCTGTCCTTACTGTATGTATTATAATCACAGCTGTTATAATCTAGTTCTACTCACCTGTGACGAAATCAGTCGTGCTTTTTTATAACTCTCATTCACTCCGGCGGTATCTCTTCATTTCTTGATTTTTCTCATTCACCAGCCTATTATTGGGCCTATTTTACGCCCTACATTCTTTACGTGACCACTCCCAGACTGTTTACGTTACGCCAGGGCTCGTGATAATACCACGTTTATTGAACCGGTCAGCGGTAATACGTTTATCTCTTTGAGTCGCCTGGCCAACATTTGATAAAAGACGATCCTCGTTTGACAACCAAATTGTTTGTCTGAACGGCCGGCAACCCTTTTGTTTGACTGTCTGGAGAAGGCGCGAAAACACGGGCAATAATAAGATAAATCATTTCACGGGACCATCCCGGTGTAAGATTATTACCGAGAATCTGTCTGGAGAGACAATATTGGCGATAGGTAGCATCTGGGCAGGAAATTAGTCACAGATTTGTGTGTGTGTGGAATCGGAAATATTACGTCTTATTATAAAGAGGTCACGCGTTGGAATATTAAATGTAATATTTTAAACACGCAGGGGAAATTATGAATTTCATATGTATTTATGACTCTTTGGGCCATCATCTGTCTCATAACGGGGCTGTGGGCTAAACCTAGAGTTAATATCATAACGGGTCTATCATCCTTGTAGTATTTTCTTGAATTTGATGACTATTTGTATATGTTTTCTCTTGATGTAAATTTTATATGTTGTGTCGTAAGTTTAATATGATAAATAAACTTAACCATAAATTAATCAGCGTGTTGGTCAGCTCGTTCTAAATATCTATATAATAATTGTTATAGTTTCCCCACGTCTGTGTGTCTACCTGTCGTCACTGTATGTGCGTGCACGTGAGTGGGTAGAGATCGGTTGGTATACATATATTTAATGTATATGTGGTAGACTGTCTGACTGCTTAAAATCTGTCGTAGAAGATAGGTGAGAGAGAGAGAGAAGATTTTCTCGCATCTCAGAGACAGCCTCTATCACTATTCTATCATCTCACTCGTGGAATCTATTTCCTTTACTAACTCACCCTGGGACTCTCACTCATTTCAAGCTATTCAGAAGGGACCAACCCAAGTCTTAATTCTCCTATCGAAAATCTACGACAAATCTCAAATGTGAAGTCAGTCCTATTGTATGGCTCTGAGACATGGAGAGCAATAAAAACAACAACTAAAAAGCTACAGACTTTTATAAACGGGTGCTTGCGTAGAATAGAAGGACTGAAATGGTATGACAAAGTCACAAATGTGAAATTGATGACAAGAACCAGACAAGTGCCAGTGGAACAAGAGTTGAGAAGAAGACGCTGGCGATGGATAGGACACACATTGAGGAAACATGTTGATAGCATTACAAGGCAGTCCTTGTTCTGGAATCCTCAGGGAAAGAGAGGCAGAGGTAGACCAAAAAACACATGGACAAGAGAACTGGAAACAGAGGTGAAAATGATGAGGAAAACATGGAAAGAACTTGAGCGGATGGCACGGGACAGGAAGACTTGACATGTGTTTGTTGAAGGCCTATGCTTTTTGGGGAGCTAAAGGGTATTGATTGATTATAATCACAGCTATTATAAGAACATATACACACGTCTAGTAAATTTTCGAAATTAAAAATGTGAACAAAATAGAACGCAATCATCATCACCATCATCAACATCACCATCATCAACATCATCATCATCATCATCATCATCATCATCATCATCATCAACATCATCATCATCATCATCAACAACATCATCTTTTTCCTTTGCGTTTCCTATGGAGCATGGAGCCACAACGGCAGCTGGTCCTCTTACATGAAGCCTGCATCAAGCAGTCACGTGATGGTTTTTGTGTCAATTTGTTTTACATAATGATGCTTCCAGCACATCGTTATATTAGTGGCCTTGGACGACAAGACTAATGGTGCAACAGTTCTTTTCTGTCTTATATCTTCAGAGACACCCCCGCCCACGATCCCGAACTACACAGAGAAACAGAGCAGATGTAAGAACTAGTAAAATACAAGAAATTGAGTAGTAAAAAAAAAATTGTGTCAAAATGTACATGGCATCTTTCTTTTTTCTTTTTTTTTCTTTGATCCTTAGACGCCGACCGTCAAAGCAGTCAGTGGCTATTACGCCTGGTGGCGTCTTGTAGGGCAACAACAAATTGATTCCACTTTTCTCGGTCGGTGACCATCTTTCGTACAGTGCCCCAACTCTGGTTCATTCTTTGCATCTCAGCCTCCACAGTCCTCCGCCAAGTTGTTTTTGGTCGGCCTCTCTTTCGCTTTCCTTCAGGGGTCCAAAGCATAGCTGTTCTTGTGATGGCATCGGGGTCTCTTCTGAGAACATGGCCAACCCAGCTCCAGCGTCTGCCAGCTATGATGGTGTGCATGTCCTCTTGCTTGCTCCGAGTAAGCAGATCGTGGTTGGTGATGGTATTCGGTCAAAAGATTCTGAGAATTTTTCTTAGGCAGGTTGTGTGAAAAGAGGACAATTTCGACTTTTCCTTCTCTGTAACGCTCCAGAAGCACAGAAAGCACACAGCTCTGATATAATTTTAATTTTGTGCTTGTGCTGTACTGAGAGGGCTTCCAGATGTTGTTTAGGCTAAAAAAGGTTGTTCTTGCTTTGTTCATTCTGTTGTTGATGTCTTTTCGTGCTCCGCCGTCTGGTGTTACTATGCATCCTAGGTATGTGAAGGTGTCTGTCTGCTCCAGTTGCTGATTCCTTACTGATATGGGCTCAGGGTTGCTCACATTGAGCGCCATGACCTCTATCTTCTTTAGGTTGATGTTCAAGCCCACCTGTGGCTATACTTATTAAGTCTATCCATTTTTTCCTGGAGCACATGGTGTGACCGCTTCACCGGTACCATAATTCTACTGTGTGGTCGTCTGCCTTGGTAGATAGCAATGTCAATATTGCCTGAGGTTGCTCAGGGCACCACTTTGTATAATAATGTGGTCGCCTGCACTAACAGGTGGTTACCTCACTCGGCCGCTGTATGCCCAGGTTCTTTGCCTCAGTAGCTAGCGATGACATGATGATGAATGATTACAACACTCACACACAGCGAGCGACGACCTAACGCCAAGCAGATCTTCTATATAACTAGAGAACGCCACAGTCAACTGTAATAATGTTTATTTACAATGTGTGAACCACTGCTGTTACCTGGACCTCCAACTATCTTGGTCCGTCACCCTTCCTTCTTCAACACTCCCTCAGCATTGAAAATTTACATTCAATATTATAATATCTAATCATCTATGGTTGTTCAGTTGTTATTGATATCTACCTCCTTTCTTCTTTCTAAACAAGTCCTTGTCTATTGATATATGTCGCTGTGGGTTCAGGTTATCGATGTGATACCGGACTCCTCCGGGGTTGTTCCTTTCCCTTTTATAGATGGCCACTATCTTAGACGAGGAATAAGACTACTGTATAGATGTAAATAATTTCACTCTACGTACCCTTTTTCTTCTGAATGGAACCTAACTCGCTCCATCGTTCTTCCGTCCTAGTCAAGAATTTATACTGCCAATATGTTGGGTTAATTATTGTCACAGACGAACTCAGCTGGCCCTGAATCGTTGTAGCACGACCCTTTGTAGCGACCCCTTCGTATAGCACCAGAGCCCCCGAATATTTTGGTAACTCTTCATCAAACGGGAATTTATTTTCACCTGGACTCATTGCTATGAAACCGTTCCACGCAGATGGCCAACACGTTGGCTGATTAATATGTGGACAGTTTATCTACCGTTCATTCTGATCATCGCATTGATTTAAGGAAAGATTAAATCACGCCCACGGACATCGCCTGAGCAATGATATGAAGTTATTTTCATTAACTTGGGCAGTGGGGGCGTTGCCTACTTCAAACAGAGAGAGCGGAACAGGATCAATCAGACACGGAAGTAGTTTCAGGAACGTTGAGCGGGAGAGATCAAAGCAGTAGTGGTCCCTGAAACGAACGGGGAAGTTTCTTGCCGGCATTTTCCGCACCTCCATGTTAAGCGCAAAACCGACCGCAGACGGAGCGAACGGGGGAAGACGTCGGATGCAACGAACGGGGAAACGGGAAACCAGGGGATGGCATCGCTCTTTAGTCTGTCGGTCAGATCCCCGAAAGTCTCCTGAGATAAAAAAAAAGTGTCAACTTTCTCATGCCCCCCTCATCTTAATTCCATTTTAAATATATACAGACCACTAGAAAGCCAGGCTATCATTCAGTGCCAGAGATTTTAGATTCACTAGCTATCGTAGAAATTTTGCTAGATTTCCATCTGAAATTGGTGGCTACCATTGGAGTGTTTCTTTTTCTGTGCACGGTATAATATTTTTGTTAAAGTGATCAGTGGTCTAGTGCTTTCATTTTATTTCACTGGATTTTGTGTTTATTTAATCTATTTAATTAAACTCATCCCATAAGTTGCAGTGGTAAATTTAATGATATATCTATTATAACAATTCCAAAAATAATAGATGTTTAAATGTTAAAGTAACTTTTAAAGTCGCGAAGGAATTTATAATTAATAAATTTAGTTAAGTCCTATATATAAAGATGTGTATTTTAAAAATTAGACTCGTGACGTGTTTTCTTAAATACATAAGTAAATACGCGAGTATATATATATATAGCCTTAACGGTAAATTTATCGCGCGTTAAGAATATTATTTGATTTTTGAAGTATGATTATGATTGTCATGGGTTTTATATCTTTTTCTCTAGGATGATCACCTTTGCGATCCCAGCATTATTAATAAATCATACAGAGAGTTTCAGACTCGGTTCTTAAAACTTCCAGACAATTTGATGAGACATTTGTTTAAATTTAATCTTGAGGCGGTCCGGTGTGGCCGAGCGGTCATAATTACATGAAAGAAAGCCCACCCAAGAACATTTAAAATATTATCATCAAATTGAAATTTCAATCTGTGAGATAAACTGGAAGATGAACAGTGCCAGTAGCAATAATTTATGTACGGCTCTAAATGTGAGAGAATACCGATTTACCTGACTGTGACCGAGCCTAGTTTTTCCTCACTGGATTAAAAACTTTACCGGTCAGTGGCTATCATCACGCACTGAAGGATTATACCATCACCTCATTTTTCACCCCTATGTCGAACTGCGTCAGTGTCATCCCATAGACTCGTTTCTTTATAATATAACACAAGAACTCTTAGAACTTCAAGTCCGGCGATAAGCGGGAATATTTGCTCTCAGTGAAACCTCGCATTATCTGGGGCGGGACATAGAAGGACTAGACAGTTTTTCACACGTAAAGAGTTTAATTACTGTGTATATCATGCTATGGATTGTCTGATGCTGAAATCGGTAAGTGTGTGGTGTATATGAGTGTGGATCCTCACAGAGTGTATGAATGACAGGAGATTTATTTTTGCAAAACCCTTTGTTAACTTGCCTACCGGGTAATACGTTTTTCTGTATACCCGGCATTGTTCCTTTAAGTGCGATAATTTGTTAACTCTGTTTCATCCCCCCCCCCTTTTTTTTTCTTTGCTTAGTAAAGGGAAGACACAATTGGGATAACAGTATTTTTGTCTACCACCATAACAAATATTGTAACACCTCTTTCAGAGAAATTAACTTCATAGTTAGGTTACATTACCTATGTTCCTGATAACTATCTATCTTGGGACGGGGTTTACCTTTGTCTAATAAGCGGGAAGGGCTTAGTCGATACAAATCTTCTTTACCCCCATCCTCACCTTGTTAATTGTATTTTCTGTACTTATGATAATTTTTATGTAACCTGTTGGATGTTGTGATTGAGTTTAATGCTAATAAACCGCATAAACATACATAGTACTGTGTTGGACTACCAAGGCCCAAATCCCCCATATTTGTTTAAGATAGTTGTATCCCCGTCGTCTGTGTGTCTGAAGCACCAAATCGGTGTGAGCGCAGATGTGTGTCTGGAAAACTTACAAATAATTGTTTGACCAGGAGAGCGGAAGAGAAGATTGAGAGAAACGATTTGTCGTAAATAAGTCTGTCTTTACTCTCCTCCAGCACTCTGTGGAGCATCATATTTACTCGCTAACCTTTTCCTATCACTGAGCCTTTCATCATCATTCTACACTCTAAACCGGACTACTATTTCTAAGACTCTTTCTCTCAAAATAAATTTACGACAATATTTGGCTGGCTCGCCGGGATAAAGATATTTTGAGTCTGATCTAAGTCTGGGTCTAACTAGATAGAGTGTGAGTGATCTGTCTTTGTGATTTAGGGAAATAAATAAATAATTAATTACACCCCTAGACAACGCCTTTTAGTATTTGGGTCGTCCACACAGCATACTTACAGGTTGTTTTCTTTCCACAGCAGTAGAAAGTACGGATAATCATAAATTCGGGTAGCTAAATTATCCTCTGGCGGAGTAAATTAAATTTTTTTCTTTATAAGATTTGCTGGGATCGCGTGACTGGTTTTACAGTCAATAAGGTTTTTGAAGCGTTTGAGTTTAGCTAAGCTAAAGACGAATTGTTCTGATTTTTTAAAATTAAGTTAACTACGTCTCATCTCATAATTGACTTCGGGGACGGAGTTTGTTGTTAGAGAATTAAAATTTTCGGGGAAAATTTTTATTTTTATTTTTTTCCCTTTTAAATTGTTTTAATATAAATCTTTCTCTACCGTTAGTAATAGTAGATTTTTTTCTAGTGTAACTTACCAATTAATTGGCATAGTTGCTTGCGTTAAAAGTCTTAAGTGACAATAATAGCGGCGATAAGTTAACACAGGAGGTCATTAAGTAAATTGTTATTTACTTTCGGTTTTTCTCGTAGCGGCTTTGATTTTTTTTCCCTTCTTGTTCTTTCGTACTATTCTCTAGTCATACTACATCTTATTCTTTAACAATGGCAGAAAGGATAAAGATGAGATCCATCCTGAGGCTGGAAGCGAAAGAGGCAGGACTAGACACGGAAGCTGCGAACCTGTTTATCAACCAGGAACTGGAAATATATGACGCGGAGCAACAAAGAGCAGAAGCAGAGAGGAAGGAAGAGAAACAAAGAGCAGAAGCTGAGAGGAAGGAAGAAAAAGAGAGAGAAGAGAGGGCAGAAGCTAGGAAGAAAGAAGCGGACGATCGTCAATTGGAGCAGAAGAAAATTGAGGCAGAAATGGAAGCCCGCAGGGAAAGAGAGAAGGAGAGACAACGTGAGGAGAGAGACAGGGAAAGACAGCATGAACTGGCGCTTAAGGCTTTAGAGAGTCGGGGCGCCTCTACTTCAAATAACGGAGAGCCGTCTTCGCCCCAGTCAATGGATCTCTCCAGCACTCAGTCTGCCCAATTAACGGCGATGTCTTTTGCTTTAGAATCTTTTCCTAGCCCTAATGAAAAAAATTGACAGCTACCTAGAAAAATTCGAAAGGCTCGCGAATCTGTATGGGTTAGAGAAGTACCGCTGGGCACTTAAGCTCTCAACGTCACTAAAAGCTAATGCTTATGACGTATACACAAAGCTGGGATCGAACCAACATGATTACGACATGCTGAAAAAGGCCTTGCTAGAACGGTTTGAGATGACCGCCCGAAAATTCCTGCAAATGTTCAGGAACAGCCAAAAAGAGAGCACGGAAACATTTTCACAGTTCTCTTCACGTCTCCCGGGCTATTTGACAAAATGCATCGAATTATCGGACCTACCTCTTACATATGAGGGACTCCTTGAACTTGTTCTTGTGAAGCAGATAAAGTCAACTTTGTCAAACGAAACCCGTAGATTTTTGGCGGAACAGGGCGCAGTCAGACTTGAGGACATCCTCAATAAGGCCGAACGCTATACCAATGCAATGGCCGAACTTCCCAGCACTAAACGTAAACCCACAGATGAGCCATCTCAAAAACAAAATCTAGAGCAGTCATCCTATTCTTCTAATTCCTCTCAGAATTATAACCAACGAGAAAATAATACCCAGAGACCTCCCCAGGAAAAATCGAAATTCTACAAAACCCGATACCCCCCTAACAACAATTCTGATCAACCCACCAGGCCTACGTGGCAGCGCGGCCACCAAGGTCAAGGAAAAGGAAAGACCCCTACACCAGGAACGTCTGATCAGGGCAAACAAACCGGTCCAAACCGCGTTAGATGTTTGCCTACAGCCTCGAAAGGTAGAGTCAATGTCAGTGATTCTCAACCTGAGGGGGACCGACCCTCAACTCGAGGAACTGTAATTTTGAATGGTACCTCAACTACTTGTCTCTTTGACACTGGACTAAGCTTCAGTTGTATCGTCGCTAGGCACCTAGTCAAACCCGGTCAGGAGACAGAGGAAACCGTCAAACTTAGTGGAGTTTTCAGGAGTGATGCACCCAGGACGCTTCCTATCGCACTGGTAGAAATACACTCTGACTTTGTCAGAGGTGTTATTAAAGCGGCCATAATGGATGATCCGATCTACCCAGTTATCCTGGGATGTAGATATGTGTTTATTGGGAGACCAAAGGAGCCGATTGTGGCAGCGGTAACCACAAGAGGGCAAGCCAAGAAGGAGAGGGAGCCTGCGCCAAATTTGTTGCCGAATGAACTGAAGGAGGCGCAACAAAAGGACCCTACTCTGGAGCCCTGCTTTAAAAAACTGCCCATGGCTAAGGACCCCAGACACAACGGAGACATCTTTTCTAAGGACGGCGTATTGTATCGTAGAATGGGCAACCCGGACACGGGGAATAACCAGCTCCTAGTACCGACGCAGTACAGAAGCCAGATCTTAGAAATGGGGCACTCTCTTCCCTTTAGCGGACATATGGAACAAAACGCCACTATTCAGCGAATAAAAAACCACTATTGGTGGCCAGGAATGAACTCTGACATTACCAGGTATGTGAAATCCTACGCCCAGTTCCAACGGGTAGCACCAAAGCACTTGACACCCCCAGTACCTATGGGGCAAATGCCAATAGTGGGTACTCCATTTGAACGGGTTGCTGTCGACATCATTGGACCCCTGGAAAGGACCAAAAGAAGAAACAGGTTCATCCTGACCTTAGTCGACACTTGCATAATGTGGGCCAAAGCTGTACTGCTACCATGCATAAATTCCAAGCATGTCGCAGAAGCCCTCGTGCAAATATTTACACGGTTGGGATTCCCTCAACAAGTTTTGACGGACAATGGATCCCAATTCCGTAGCCTGTTAATGGAGGAGATCTTTAAGATCTTGAGGGCCAAACATATCCACACCAGTCCCTACCATCCGGCCGGAAATGGGCTCGTGGAACGTTTTAACGGCACCCTCACCACCATGTTACGTAAGCTGGGTCAGGAGAAACCGGAAGACTGGGACCTATATATATCGGCTGCCTTATTCGCCTACCGAGAGGTTCCTCAAGCGTCTACGGGATTCGCGCCAGCTACACTTTTATTTGGCAGACCTATTAAGGGGCCACTAGAAGCCTTACTTCGGTCCCTGACAGACCAAAAGGCCGACGAGACAGTCGTCTCTGCAAGCAAGTATGTATCTGAGCTCAAGGAAAGGCTAAAGCTAGGTTGGGATCTAGCTACAACCAACCTTAAGAAAGCCCGCGCTAAACATGCTAAAAGATACAACAAAGCTGCAAAAGAGAGAGAACTACAACCAGGGGAGAAAGTTTTGTTGCTACTTCCAACCGGAAGCAATAAACTTCGCATCGGATGGCAAGAGCCGTTTACCGTCCTTAAAAAGATCTCACGTACCAATTACAAGATCTCCATCAAAGGAAAGTAGAAGGTCTTCCACGTAAATCTACTTAAGAAATATCTGGAGAGACCGGTGCCATCCTCCGAGCATCTCCTGGCTGTCGCCATAGCAACGGAAGACGAGGAAAATGATGATGGTTGCATGGAGTATCCATTGCAACCCACAGAATCCTTTAAAGATGTCAAGTTCGGCGACAATCTCTCACTAGAACAACAAACAGAAACCAGGGCGCTACTAAAACAGTACAGTTCAGTCTTAACGGATGTACCTGGTCGAACAAATCTCATCGAATTTGATATGAAATTAACAAACGAGACCCCTGTTCGAACCAGAGTTTACCCCATCCCTTACGCTAAAGCTGATGCACTTCGCGGAGAAATAGACAAGCTGCGTCAGGCAGGAATTATCAGTGAGTCTACATCTCCTTACAGTTCCAGTGTAGTGCTGTTGCAGAAGCCCAATAAGGAAGTTCGGCTGTGTATAGATTACCGGCTGCTAAACGCTGCTACGGAATTCCAGCCCGAACCTCTCCAAACTGTTTCTGAGTTGTTCACCAAGCTTAGCAAGGCAAAGATTTTCTCCAAGATTGACCTCAGTAAAGGTTACTATCAAATACCAGTCAAGGAGGAAATTAAACCCTTGTTAGCTTTCAGCACTAGTGAAGGACATTACACATTTAATGTGATGCCATTCGGTTTGCATAACGCACCAGGAGTGTTCACCAGGATGATGAGGAAGCTTCTAGAACCTTTGCAAAGTCCCCATATCCATAATTTTATGGATGACATATTAATTGCATCGGAAACCTACAAAAAAATTATTGCTACGGTTGCTATGCTCCTCAGGAGACTACAGGAAACTGGTCTCACAGCCAGACCTAGCAAATGTCTCATCGGGTTTGAACAGTTAGACTTCCTGGGGCATACTATTTCTCACGGCTGTTGTTGGCCTGTTCAGAAGAACGTGGAGAAAATAGTGGCAGCAAAAAGACCCCGAACGAAGAAAGACGTACGTTCCTTCATATCACTATGTGCATACTATCAGAAATACATCCAGAACTTCAACGGACTAACGGCACCTCTGACTGACCTCACAAAGAAAGGTTGTCCTGATAAGGTCATTTGGGATCAAAAGTGCGAACACGCGTACAGCACTTTGAAAGGACAGTTGTCTGCATACCCCATTTTGAGGTTGCCTGACCTCAAGAAACCTTTTGTATTACGGGTCGACGCGTCAGGTCAGGGCATCGGGTCAACACTGCTTCAAGCCGATGACAGGGACCCAAACATGCTATTTCCAGTTGCCTATGGCAGTCGGAAATTAAATAAAGCTGAACGGAACTACAGCGTAGTCGAAAGAGAATGCCTCGCTCTGATTGACGGTATCAGACCGCATCATGAGTTTCTCTATGGTACATCTTTTACGGTGCAAACAGACCACGCTCCGTTAGCATTTCTTGGTGCCAATAAAATATTTAACGCAAGGATCATGCGGTGGGCCCTTCTTTTAAGCGTTTATTCTTTCAAAGTGGAATACATTTCGGGAAGACAGAATGTCGGGGCGGATTTCCTGAGTAGAAACTGGACTACGGACGAAGAGGAAGAAGTTGAAGATACCAATCACCCAAAAGCTACCGATCAGGGCAGCTTCATTGTCAGAAATTAAACATGAAAATATGTTTTCATGTCTCAAAAGAGGGGACGATTGTCACAGACGAACTCAGCTGGCCCTGAATCGTTGTAGCACGACCCTTTGTAGCGACCCCTTCGTATAGCACCAGAGCCCCCGAATATTTTGGTAACTCTTCATCAAACGGGAATTTATTTTCACCTGGACTCATTGCTATGAAACCGTTCCACGCAGATGGCCAACACGTTGGCTGATTAATATGTGGACAGTTTATCTACCGTTCATTCTGGTCATCGCATTGATTTAAGGAAAGATTAAATCACGCCCACGGACATCGCCTGAGCAATGATATGAAGTTATTTTCATTAACTTGGGCAGTGGGGGCGTTGCCTACTTCAAACAAAGAGAGCGGAACAGGATCAAACAGACACGGAAGTGGTTTCAGGAACGTTGAGCGGGAGAGATCAAAGCAGTAGTGGTCCCTGAAACGAACGGGGAAGTTTCTTGCCGGCATTTTCCGCACCTCCATGTTAAGCGCAAAACCGACCGCAGACGGAGCGAACGGGGGAAGACGTCGGATGCAACGAACGGGGAAACGGGAAACCAAGGGACGGCATCGCTCTTTAGTCTGCCGGTCAGATCCCCGAAAGTCTCCTGAGATAAAAAAAAAAGTGTCAACTTTCTCATGCCCCCCTCATCTTAATTCCATTTTAAATATATACAGACCACTAGAAAGCCAGGCTATCATTCAGTGCCAGAGATTTTAGATTCACTAGCTATCGTAGAAATTTTGCTAGATTTCCATCTGAAATTGGTGGCTACCATTGGAGTGTTTCTTTTTCTGTGCACGGTATAATATATTTGTTAAAGTGATCAGTGGTCTAGTGCTTTCATTTTATTTCACTGGATTTTGTGTTTATTTAATCTATTTAATTAAACTCATCCCATAAGTTCCAGTGGTAAATTTAATGATATATCTATTATAACAATTCCAAAAATAATAGATGTTTAAATGTTAAAGTAACTTTTAAAGTCGCGAAGGAATTTATAATTAATAAATTTAGTTAAGTCCTATATATAAAGATGTGTATTTTAACCATTAGACTCGTGACGTGTTTTCTTAAATATATAAGTAAATACGCGAGTGTATATATATATATATATATATATATATATATATATATATATATATATATATATATATATATATATATATATATATATATATATATATATATAGATATAGATATATATATATATATATATATATATATATATATATATAGCCGTAACGGTAAATTTATCGCGCGTTAAGAATATTATTTGATTTTTGAAGTATGATTATGATTGTCATGGGTTTTATATCTTTTTCTCTAGGATGATCACCTTTGCGATCCCAGCATTATTAATAAATCATACAGAGAGTTTCAGACTCGGTTCTTAAAACTTCCAGACAATTTGATGAGACATTTGTTTAAATTTAATCTTGAGGCGGTCCGGTGTGGCCGAGCGGTCATAATTACATGAAAGAAAGCCTACCCAAGAACATTTAAAATATTATCATCAAATTGAAATTTCAATCTGTGAGATAAACTGGAAGATGAACAGTGCCAGTAGCAATAATTTATGTACGGCTCTAAATGTGAGAGAATACCGATTTACCTGACTGTGACCGAGCCTAGTTTTTCCTCACTGGATTAAAAACTTTACCGGTCACTGGCTATCATCACGCACTGAAGGATTATACCATCACCTCATTTTTCACCCCTATGTCGAACTGCGTCAGTGCCATCCCATAGACTCGTTTCTTTATAACATAACACAAGAACTCTTAGAACTTCAAGTCCGGCGATAAGCGGGAATATTTGCTCTCAGTGAAACCTCGCATTATCTGGGGCGGGACATAGAAGGACTAGACAGTTTTTCACACGTAAAGAGTTTAATTACTGTGTATATCATGCTATGGATTGTCTGATGCTGAAATCGGTAAGTGTGTGGTGTATATGAGTGTGGATCCTCACAGAGTGTATGAATGACAGGAGATTTATTTTTGCAAAACCCTTTGTTAACTTGCCTACCGGGTAATACGTTTTTCTGTATACCCGGCATTGTTCCTTTAAGTGGGATAATTTGTTAACTCTGTTTCATTCCCCCCCCCCCCTTTTTTTCCTTTGCTTAGTAAAGGGAAGACACAATTGGGATAACAGTATTTTTGTCTACCACCATAACAAATATTGTAACACCTCTTTCAGAGAAATTAACTTCATATTTAGGTTACATTACCTATGTTCCTGATAACTATCTATCTTGGGACGGGGTTTACCTTTGTCTAATAAGCGGGAAGGGCTTAGTCGATACAAATCTTCTTTACCCCCATCCTCACCTTGTTAATTGTATTTTCTGTACTTATGATAATTTTTATGTAACCTGTTGGATGTTGTGATTGAGTTTAATGCTAATAAACCGCATAAACATACATAGTACTGTGTTGGACTACCAAGGCCCAAATCCCCCATATTTGTTTAAGATAGTTGTATCCACGTCGTCTGCGTGTCGGAAGCACCAAATCGGTGTGAGCGCAGATGTGTGTCTGGAAAACTTACAAATAATTGTTTGACCAGGAGAGGGGAAGAGAAGATTGAGAGAAACGATTTGTCGTAAATAAGTCTGTCTTTACTCTCCTCCAGCACTCTGTGGAGCATCATATTTACTCGCTAACCTTTTCCTATCACTGAGCCTTTCATCATCATTCTACACTCTAAACCGGACTACTATTTCTAAGACTCTTTCTCTCAAAATAAATTTACGACAATTACCACCGAATCGTGTCTCCTTGTTTATGAATTTGCACAACACATTCTACTTGACTATTGCCTTCAACATGGCTACCCTCGTCTCTCTAGCGTATCTGTTACCTGCACTGCCTAACTCACGCTTCTGACTGTCGCTGAAAAGCGTGCCTACCCGGATGTCTGTTCACCTCTTTTTCCATTCTCCGTCTCATGCACATTCTTATTTGCGCATCCCCTTTTTCTACTCTATCTAGACTTTCCTATATCTGATTCTCATTATTCGTTCCCTTATCTGCCACATCGGCATCACTGACTTTAAAAACATAGATTGGCATGGACAAAGAAAGAAAGAGAACATTCTTATAAAATTAAACAAATACCAAAGTGTTATAAACACGTAATGTTCGGTGAAGGCAGCAATTAATTCAATAGTAAATAAACACATCTAGTTAATTCCCTCCTGAAAATCATTGCAAATATTGCAAAAATTACTAACAAGATAGACAATATTGCAGTTGTTCAATTTCAAACTATTCTAAAGTTTTTTGACTTTTAAATTAGAGGATCATCACCATTGTCCGATCCCTTTATTGCTCTCTGTGGAACATAGAGCTATAACTACAAGATGACCCCTAAGAAGCGTGCATAATAATGTATTCACGTACTTAACCAGCGGTAGTTTCTGTATCAGTCTGTTTTACACGATTGGGTTGCCAGCAGCATGCACAACTCCATTATATCTCGTCTCTGACGTCATGCCTGAGGGTGAAGCATCTATGTTCTTTCTTTGTCCCCTCAGAGCCGCCCGAAGACCACACGGGACACATTAGAAGATGGATAAACAATATTGAAACAACATTATTTTTTATTTATTTTATTTATGAAAAACGGATAACACGAGAATAGATATGACAAGCATAAACAAGGCTTGTGTGGTACCCGCTGCCTTCACTGGTGCCTTTACCTTGAAGCGGTAAGGGGGCTTGAGTACCCTGACAACCCCCAGTGCTATGCCAGTGGAAGTTTTACTCCTGGCAGCTCCTACCAAGCTAGACAAGTCTGCTTGAGATAGGGTCAGAATAAAGCTGACACCCTGATCCTCCAGGATGGGACTTGAGCACAAGGCCAACACCCCTATATTAAAAAGAAAAAAAATTACGTTACGGAAACAGCAACAGGTGAAAAAGCTTTGATGCGGGACGGACATACGGAGTCTGAGGCTCGTATGACTGAGAGCGGTGAAAGCCGAAAGGAAGCCATTGGCATGAAAACGGATGCCCTGATCGGAAAACACGAAAACATAATTGGATTCTGGAACGTCAGAATTGTGAATGAGGCAGGAAGACCGAGGCAGATCGCAACAGACATGAGGAACTATAGATTACATAACCTGAGAATAAGTGATAGCAGATGACAGGGAGAATAAAAACAGCAACAGGAGAAACAGTACTTTGCTCTGGAAGAGAGGATGGACAGCAGAATGAAGACCTAGCCATTGTCCTCAAGAAAGGAATAGAAAGGTTATTACTGGAATGGAAAATCATCAACAACAGACTTATAAGAACAAGACTAAGAGGGAGATTCACCAACACCACAATTATACAACGCTATGCACCAACAAATGACAGCGATGAAGAGGTCAAGGATGAGTTCTATCAACAGCTACAAAAAGAATTGGAAAACGTACCTAGATATGATCTTATCATAATGATGGGAGAACTCAATGCAAAAGTTGGAATACACAATACATATAATGAAAAAGTAATGGGGAAATTGTGACAGCTAAACAGCAAACGAGAATGGGGAAAAACATATAGGCTTCTGCATCATTAATAACTTGGTCATTACTGGGGGGCGCTTTTTCCACACAAATAAATTCACAAATTAACATGGGAATCACTAAATGGCTGGAGCAGAAACCAGATAGACCACATTATGATCAATCGTAGATGGAGGCATTCATTACAAGATGTGAAAGTAAGAAGAGGTGCAGATGTGGGAAGCGATCATTACTTAGTAGTAGCAAGACTGAAGGTGAAACTCAGAACTACTGGTCCAATTGCAATTAAACAGAAAAGGTATAACATCATCAAACTGAAGGACCCCTTATCAGAAAAGCCTTTGTGGTTGATGTAAAGAGACAATATCAAATTGCCAATAGCCAGGAAATGACAGCGACTGATGATGTTGATCTGGACAAGGACGTAAGTCAAACCAGAGTCAACAAAAGGAAATTTCTGCATGTTCTTGCACAGACAGGCAGAAGAAGTGGCACTGAGAAATGAACAAAACACAGTATATAAAATAACTAAAACCATCAGCGTGGAAAACGGGGTGCAAGACATATAGTAAGAGACAAGCAAGGAAATCTCAAAACCACAGCACAGGGGCAGGAAACAAGATGGGCTGAGCACTTCAGAGAAACATTGAATATGGAACCACCAGATACGCAGCTGAATGTTCCTGAGGCTGAAAATGATCTAGACGTAAATGCAGACATTTTACGAAGTGAAGAAATCATCACAGATATCAAAGGGTTTGTTACGACTGGAGAAAATATCGAGGATCATGCAGGATACGCGAATGATTGCAGACTTTCATACAGGACATTATGGTCAGCATATACAACAAAAGCTGGCAAGAGAACACGTCCACGGGAAGGCACGGTTGACATTTATTGTACGTTCATCACAGGACGACATCCAATCAAGATGCATGCATGGCATAGTATATGGCAGGAAAACATGTGAATGCGATAACCAATTACGTCAGTAAATAACGAGCCTCAATGATTAGGCCTTCTTCATCTCCACAGTTAATAATAGAGTAAATATATATATATATATATATATATATATATATATATATATATATATATATATATATATATATATATATATATATATATATATATATATATATATATATATATCCTTAAATCTTTCATCAATCCTGGCCGTGTACTAGTAGGTAGGGCAATATTCCCGGTACCCAAGTAATGTGGAGAAAAAACTGATGATACTCTTTGAGATACTCCTTACGAAAATATCAAGAGGTGGTTGTGCAAGACTTCTCAATAACTTTCCTTCCCCACCTGGAACGTTCTTAACAAGGTGGCGGCCTTCGAAAAAATCCATTTAATGCCCCAGTTAGAAAAACACACTCTCCATAAAAATCCTGGCGCTTAGAAAAATCACGTCCAACTCAAATCAGTGAACGAATACGAAAGGCACAAATAATTAACAATTCGAACCCACGACACGTGACGAACTACGTCACTAGTGACTGTCGCTCACCACGGGTGAACGTTTTCGTGCAAAAAGTAGTTTGTCTACAGGCAAACACAATTCCTCAAATAAAATGGACATGTGCTAGCGTGTAGTATATAATCGAGGAAGTGGAGGGGAACTGCGGTAAGACGTGGAATACAATGGATGGGTTTGAAAAAAAATCGAAAAAAGGTGATTCGTCTTACGAGGCCAAAAGACAAAGAAAATAGTCTACGTTACGGCCACAAGGCCTTCGTCAGGAAAGGAAAGAAAGTGAAGGCTAGATAGGACACATAAAAACTTAATAAAATAATAAAATAAAACCAGGTACTTCCCTGAAGGCAAGAACCGAAATCCTGTCAAAATCGCTGTCTACTGATGAGCGCGTGGCTGAACAGGAAGCGTGTAGTAACATACTACAATATATTACCCCAAATCTATCCTTTACAGGGTTCAAGAATGGAACAACTCCTTGTCACGACAATTTTAATGCTGAAATATTTAAGACAGACCCTGAACTAGCAGCAGAACTATTAGAACCATTATTTGCATATGTCTGGAAAACAGAGACAACAATAATGGAGTGGAATCCAATACCGTAATTTCCGCCGTAAGTACTTCGATCGGTCGGTCGGTCGGTCGGTCAGTCACATTTTTGCACACCGTCATTTGCGCACTTTTTCTATTTTCGGGATAGTACATTGACTTTCACTCACCGCTAAGGGGGTGCAACTGTGGTTGAAAGTTAGACAATACTTGTATGTTTTCCCCTTATATGTACTCTCGCGAAAATATAATAAAAAGTGCATAAAATCAACAGACAACCAAGATACTCTTCTGTCCAATTTCATTCGGGAAACGGATTTAACTCATCATTTTTCATAAAAATGTAAGTTTTTTTATTGTTTCCTCAAGACAAAATTTTAATTTAAAGTATTACAGACTTATTATGATGGATCAAAATGATAAGATGGCTAAAAAGAAGAGACGATCGCGTCATTCACAGCGAGCAAGCGAGACTTAAAAAAAAAGCAGCAATGTAATACGTATAATAGAAACAACACACTATAATTAAAAACCTGCCAATTTTGGCGGGTTGTTGCTAGTAAAAGAATAATTGTCAAATTACCAAAGAAGGGAAACTTTGCTGACTGCAACATCTGAAGAGACATTACTCTCCTCTCAGTTCCCAGTAAAATACTTATCAGGATAACAATCCAGAGAATTTCAAAAGCATTAGACCATAAACTGTGGAAAGAACAAGCAGGATTCAGAAAGAACAGAAGATGTGCAGATCATATACTCACCTTCAGGAACATCATAGAGCAGTGTTCAGAATGACAGAGACAGACATACATTAAATTCGTTGATTTTGTAAAAAGCTTTTGACAGCATACACAGAGACAGCCTATGGAAAATACTGAGGGCTTATGGAATTCATAGCTGCAATGTTTCCATCATAAAAAAGCCTCTATGCTAACGTTACATGTAGTTTTGGACACAGCAACCAAATTTTTGAGGTGAAGACAGGAGTACGACAGGGATGCCCCTTATCAACTACTTTATTTTTGACAGTCATAGACTTGGGATGCGCCAGACAACAGAGGGCAGCCCAAGAGGAATAAGATGGACAACGTTTGCTACACTGGAAGATCTGGAATATGCAGATGACATTGCACTACTCGCACATTCACATCAACACATCCAAGAAAAAAAAGATAGACTGAATAAGTATAGCCAGCACGTGGGTCTGAACATCAGTCTAAAGAAGACGGAGGTCATGACACTCAATGTGGGCAATCCTGAGCCCATAGCAATAAAGAACCAGACGCTGGAACAGACAGACACATTTACATACCTAGGGTGCAAAGTAACATCAGACGACAGAAATAGGAAATACATCAACAACAGAATGAAAAAAGCGAGAACAGTCTTTGCTAGTCTAAACAGCATCTGGAAGTCCTCTAAGTACAGCCCATACACAAAATTAAGATTATATGAGAGCTGTGTACTTTCTTTGCTTCTCTATGGTACGGAATGCTGGAGAGTAACAGAGAAGGAAATGTCGAAATTGTCCTCTTTCCACACAATCTGCCTAAGGAAAATTCTCCGAATCTTTAGGCCGAATACCATCACCAACCAAGAGCTGTTTAGTCAGAGCAACCAAGAGGACATGTACACATTCATTGCTGGCTGACGCTGGAATTGGGTTGACCACGTCGTCAGAAGAGACCCTGGTGCCATCACAAGAACAGCTATACTATGGACCCCTGAAGGAAAGCGAAAGAGAGGCCGACCAAAAACAACATGGCGGAGAACTGTGGAGCCCAAGATGCAAAGAATGAACCAGAGCTGGCGCACTGCATGAAAGATATCAGTCGACCAAGCAAAGTGTTGCTGCCCTACAATACGCCACCAAGCGTGATGGCCACTGACTGCTTTCGTAGTCGGCGGCTAAGGATCAAAGAAGAAAAAAGAAGTGTAAAGGGGGGGGGGGGGGGGGTCTGAAAAGGCAAAGAAAGAATAAGGCCACTGTACACTCAAGAATGTCGTACAATGCGAGTGTAAAGATCTGATGTTTATTCTTTACCATTATAATATTAGCACTGACTGACTGGTCTTAGAGATTGATTAAATGGTGATGGGTGTTCCTTTAATGGTTACACTGTTCATACGCCCACACAGAGCAGAACAGTTTCTTATATCACGCGAATGTCAAAATATCAAATTCTGAAAGACTAAACATACCACTGCTTCACACGAGATCCTGCTATTAAATTCATTCTGTTTGTTGACCTAGATTTCCGCCACCCAGGCTATTTACGCGAATACGTAGGTATAAGCTCCTTCTAAACTGAAAACCACCACTGTTACTATATGTGGTTTCAGTCTACTCCTTTTAATAGTTTAATGGCTATTTATGGTCATGCGTTACTATAATCACGCCTACTGTTCTCCTACCGTGTTAAATGTTGTAGTGAGTGTGCGTGGTGCATTCACACGCCACAGATACACACATCAGAGGCATGGAATGGTGTAACGGCAGGTGTACTATTAATAACGTTTATTTACACCACAACACGTTCATGAAATACACAGAATACACAGTCACAATTAAGTACAAGTCATAGCAATACAATAATACAGTACTCCAGTCACATCTCCACTTCTCATAATCATTAGCGCCATATAATCTTACTACTGGATCCTCTCAGCAACGGTCGGCATCCCCGTGCTAATATAATAATTCCTCAAATAATTAGCAACGGTCGGCATCCCCGTGCTAAATAATGAATTCCTCAAATATGCAAAAGACGCTCTCAACATGGCGCTCTAATGTAAATAATAAATGGCCTCTCCAACGATGCTTCCAACATCAGCATCACAATAAACGGACAATGGATCCCTTTTCCCAGCAACGGTTTATCCTCGCCGTGCTGACAATAATAAATTCCTCAAATATGCCTCATCAAAGACGCTCTCAACCTGGCGCTTTAATGTATGTGTGGATCCTCTCAATGATAACGATGGCCTCTCAAATATGCTTCATCAAAGACGCTCTCAACCTTGGCGCTTTAATGTATGTGTAGATCCTGTCAATCACCGTATCAGCCTCACAAATATCATATAGATCCGGTTAGCCAACGGACATCATCCTCGCCGTGCTAACTACATCAATGGTGAATACTTTCGGCAATTTCTCGCAAGACTGCACTCCCTGGCAATCTGCAGTAATCTCGCCTTCACTCATCTTGACATTTATATATTCAAACAAATGTCCTGGATCCTTACCTCATCAAAAATACTCACAAACACAATTCTCCAATAAATTCAGAAATTATAGGCCTACACAAATAATATGGCCTTTATAACTTTTGCACTGCGCAGGCATACTCGAAACACACACTGTAGAACCGACCTCTCCCGTCGGTACCCAAAACAGAATGCAATTAGTTCACACACTAGACCCGCCAAAAAAGACACGAGACTCGGTTGTTTAAAAAACACAACTCAGTCTCGATAATTGCATGGGCTAGTCACACGAGCTTACTCACAGCTCAAGACAGTTCACAGAAAAAAAAACATCTCCGCGATTTGAACTGACCAGTGTTCGCCACTTGGAAACTTCTCGATCACACGAGGGAATTCCCCTAATACAATTTTAACTTAACATCAGCTTAACCAAGCAACATAACCCGTAATCGAATCTATTTGCTTAACATTTACAAGATCACCTCCCCTTGCTAATATTTACTCCGTAACAGTTGCCACACCGCCCGGGAAAAAAATGATTTATCATTTTTTTTTTTTTGAAAATTTAAGTCCCAACAATTTAGAAATAAATGAAATTATATTATATGGCTACCAAAAAATATGTATCTATCCAAAAAATGTACCTATTAAAAAAAATAGTACATCCACCCAAATATCAGCAATAAATGTAAAATTACAACTAAAACATCAAACATAATAAATCAAATATCCCAATGAATGTTACCGATGTAAATTACAACAAAAGCATCAATCATAATACAAGCATACCAAAATTAATCTTAATAGAACACTAAGCTAAGTACATTTAGTACAAGTAACAACCAATAGAAAGTGAAAGAACAAGATCAAACAACAGAAGAATGATCTGTAGTAAAGGAAAGTAAGAAATCGGAAAATGAGAAACAATTAACAATAGCACAAGATAACCAATAAGAACAACAATTTCATGTACAATAAATACAAATTTACAAAAATACTAGTTACATTATATTAAGTTATATAATTAACTCAAGAATACAACGAATGAAAGTATAAGTATCGAAAGAAGATGAAGTATACAAATACAACGAAGAGAAACGAAGATGTGATACAGAAATATAAACAAGATATGAACACATATCGGAAAGACAACAAAAAGATAGAATGAAATGAAGGATAGTCAACAAAGACGAATGGAAAGCAAAGGTATGAACGCATAGAAAGTCAATGACAATACATACTAATAAATGTTTAGATCAGACAATATCTTTCACAAATTAAATACAAACATAATTACAAGGCACAAAACAAAATGTCAAAGTATATCCATACTAACAGCACAAAACGAATAATTCATAACTAACCAAAGTCTAATAAGTAATTTAACTAAGTTACAAAAGTTATACTTAACTGAAAATAAATTATAAACTTTACACAAACAAATAATAGCATTTGCGATAACTAAGATTTGACCTAACGCAAAATCAACCGCTAAATAATAAAAAATACATCATAATATCAAATAAGACAAACTTCCAAAGAAGTAATATCCCTTTCAATCATAGGGCACACAAAAATAATTTACAATGCCAAAAAAACAATTTTTTTTTTTTAAAAAATTACCATACAAAGTATTTTAGAACGATAAGTTATCAAAAAATAAAATTATTATTTAAGTAATTCTAAGTCATAATTAATAAACTAACAATGAAATTAACTTCTAACAAAATGAGAGAAGCATAAAGTATCTTATCTCTAGACAAACACTTAAATCAAAACATGTAAGTTTTTCTTTTTTTCAAAAAATACATCACCAAAAAAAAAAAACTAAGAAAATTACAATGTCATCTGTATATCAACTTTCCAACATACAAACATAACATAATGTTACAACAATCTGTCCATCTTTTAACAAACAAAAGTATCAGATGTGTTTATCAATTTTACAAAAAAGTTGAATTTAATTTATAAGTTAATTCTGATTAACAATAGCGTTAAGCTTCAGTGTTATTTAACTGTAAATTTATATCTTACTCAGCCTAGTATAAATCTAAAATGCAAAATCTATTGGTATAATAAGATATGAAAAAGATCCTATAAAAATATCTTCAAAGTTTTTATAAAAAATATTTATCAAATTAATTTGTTGCAAAAATGTTAAAAAATCTTATTATTTAAATTCTAAGTACTATGTTCTGACAAGATCAATGTTTCTAACAATTTAAATACACAATTATTTCTGATACTGCAAGATAATTCTACAAAATCATATTACACAACATAACAATAAATTCACATAATTATCCTAACAATTACAGCTACAATCCGAAAAATATACAGAAAAAATGAGCACAGGTTTGACACCGCTCACTGCATTTATCAAAAATTACACACAAATTATTACCAACACATATGTTACACACAATCAAAACAGAATAGTATACAATTGCATAAAAAATTAGACTGGTACATTCGAAACAGTCACATGTGTTCCACAAAAAATATATATTAAGCAATCAAATTATTCATCGAAATAAACATCATAATGTTTCAAAGAAATTACCAATATTTTAATACAACATCATATGATATATTATACACAGAATACAATAACATGTACTATTCTAAAAAATAAATCAGCTGTAAAAAAAAAATATCCCGACAATCTGTCAATAATTCTTGATCCTACAAAAAGTGACTCGTCAGATGTATAGCGAGACGCTCATAGGTTCTGCTTGATAAATAATCCACATTCTTCACGAATAATGTCAACAAGTGCGCCAACTCATCACAACGTCGCACGCTACGAGACAATACAAATGAAAATTTCTATTAATCATCTGTTAGATCTAATAAGGAAAAACGGAAAATCAACTTCCACATTTACCTATTCCTTGGGGTGGAGTAGAGTCTTGGCCCCTTTTCACACACCTCAACAAGTCCTCCTTACACGATGTAAACATCACAGAAGGCTTAGCGATCACTTGACCGTAACGAAAGTTCATCCTTGTTGTAGCCTGAAAAAAAATTACTACGTTCACAAGAACGAGATGACCTTTCGACACCACTAGTGTGACAATCAATAGTGTTATTACTTTGCTTGTAAACAACCTTGCTCTCATGTGGAGTACAGCTAACCTTGTTACAATTTCTATAATTGCTGTTAAGAACATTGTTATTTGTTCTATTGACACAGTTGTACTGTTTCACATCCCAGTTAGCATAATTACGATTAGCATTTCCTCTTGGATAAAAATATCTACCAGATAGAAATGGCTTTTTATCAACAAATTTATTACCATATTGACACTCTTTCACATAATTATTTCCACTATAATTTCTAATACTCTTAGAATCACGATGTTGTGATCTGTCAAATTGTTTCTTGTTTTTAAGCAAAGAAACATTACTATATGAAGAAATCCCTTGGTACATTTTAACCTCAGGGTTATATCTCCTATCAAAAGTATTTTTTTTCCTTGTTTGTGGCAGTGTGTTTAAGAAATGGGTCACACTGACTTGACTGGGTATGACCGAAAGATTTAACCATATCTTTATTGTTTTTCACAAAATATGTTTCCTTCCTGGAATAAGGAGTGCTATTTTTCTTCCCTGCTATCAAGCCATCAGGGTTCCCACTTAATACCTTGTTTGTTTTTAATAACTTGCATTGAAATTTATTATTGTTTCTTTTGTTATCTACAGGGTTATCTAATACTGTAGATTTTCCTTTGCTAGCTTGCCGCCAGGAAAAAATATCGCTAGAATCAGCCGTATTGCGTTGAAAGTTATATTTCCCTCGGAAAGACTTCTGTCCATTATTCTTGTCTTTAGAATCTGCTTTATGTCTTTCACTGTCAACACTGACAGAAGACCACCTTTTCTTCTTTAAGAGAATGTCAAGTAGACCATCCAATCTAACTCTGGCTTCTGAAATTTGAATATCTCTAAGTGAAATATCTGCACTTAATTTCTTGTTTAACCTCTCAACTCTTAAAACCTTGCAGCTTTCCTCTGCTAGCAAATTTTTAATCTTAGCGACCTTCTCTCTCTCAGCCGTTAATTCTAACAATGTCTCTGTCTCATACTGCTCTTTATTTGACCTCAACTGAGTCAACTCTAGTTGTAGAGACTGAATCTTAATATCATCATTGTTATTATACATAATCTCATCATTCTTCTTAAGGGGTACAATATTCATGTCCTTAATTTGATCACTGAGAATCATCTTATCATTCATCACCTCATGAAGCATTTCTATATAAGTTTGCTCATGTTCATTGTTCTCAATTTTCAATTTCTCATACATCTCTCTCCTTTCTTGAAGTTCCTGAGTTAGGTTTCTAACTTCACTATTGTTATCCTTAATCTGAGTTTCTAACTCTTTGATTTTACACAATGCTACACTCAATGCTGTTTGAGTACTAGCAAGTTCTGAGTTTGATTTGCCTAAATCATCTGTAAGTTTAGAGACTTTTTCATGTAACTCACTTACTTCAGCAGTACATTCTATGACACTTTCCCTTTGCTCTAGGGTACTCTGTTTTATGTTCAGTTGCTTCTTCTCTTCTAGCATCCTTTTCTCATACCTCTCATTACTTTCATGAATTAGCTTTTCACAAATCAGTCTTGTTATTTCAGACGCAGTCAGCTCACGGTCTCCAAATCCTAATAGTTCACGGTATTTTTTTTCATCAGCATCTGTATAATAGTCCATAGTGACTTACTTACTTAGACAACTATATATGTATTAATTAAACTTTCACCTCCACAAGCCAATTATCTTTTTAAGAAATTACAATTATTTCTTACTTACTGTACACCAACTTCTGTTATAGTACCTATATATAACATACATTATCTATGCATCAACATATTCTTCATCAATCGATATAATTATCGAAACACAATGACAATTATCAACAGAATAAGTGATGGATAATATAGGCAGACTTGCTGAAATGCAGAAAAGTGGCACAATCTACACAGAACAAAATCACTTATCTTAATATTCTTCTGTCCCTTCCGCCGACACACCAGATATCACAAAGTTCTGCAGATAAAACCGTTCCAGCGCAGAAAGGTACACAACTAGATTTTCTTCTCTTAAGGTTCTTGCCAAAGTGTAGAATGCGCTCAACACAGCATCAGCACGTACAGCATACAGGAAACGCAGCACAGCAACCTCTGTAACTGTTGACTTGAAACAATATGCAAACGACTCTTCAAAACACTTCACATTTAGTTTTTTTTTAGTTAAACTTGACTGTCTACCAAAACTGTCAACT
>JAMPIV010023166.1:227500-241701 GCA_024509875.1 Oreohelix idahoensis | reverse complement strand
TACCCGACTACAACTGTCTTCCTGAGGCATCGCGTCTGAAGAATCAAATCAGAATTCAAATCGCGACATATTTCATTCAAATTTTATGATCACTAGAACGGAGCACATCACGAACCGCGAGAAAGTCAACAATCCATGATATTCAACACATTTTAAACCTCCAGATCAACCCGGCGGAAGTATTTCAACAGACAGAATTTCTTTCAATACACGTTTGAAAATCTCTTCGTTCAAACCGGTCAGTCTGCTTCTCCTGTGGAAAACAAGTCGAACAGCTGGGAGCATATTTGTTTATTTTGAGGATCACTATGGCTTGACCACATGAAGATAAGGTTCTTGTCTCATAGTAGCTTTCGACGCACTAAGATTGTGTTGTCCAAGCCTTCGGCAGAGACATAGCTTCTAGGTCTTACACTTCTGTCTCTACACTAGCCTTGTATCATCGTGTAGTCTACTGTCTTACATTGTGCAAGTTCCCCATATAGTGTTCTATAAATATCATTCTACGTGATTATACTACGTCGACAATTGTATTTGTATGTAATGCTGTGTTTCGCAGACTTGACGCGAACGTGATACAGTCGCCTTACTCATATGCTCCCAATCAATAAACTTTGAGATGTATGTCCCTCATTGGAAGATTTGAGAGGCAATTAAAAAATAAAAAAAAACACACACACATGAACTAAATAACGTAATCACGTATCCTTTTCAAGGGCCTCTTGCATTTCATATGCACTTCTCTACTGCCAGGATCTAACCTGAGTAGCTGTCATTAGTACTATTTGTCTTTGTGCAGTAAAGCGTGCAAATAAACTATCATCACGTCAAAGCCATAAACCACTTTGCTATGTTGTATCTAGTGTATGCCACGTCAGGCGAAGAGACGACGTGCCCTAACTACCGCATTCCATTTAACATTCTAATATAAAACATTAATTTATCGTCAGTTTTGTGTCAAACTAAGTCTGGGTATAGAAAAATCGCTAGTTGTGATCTACTATAACATCTCTCTGAAATCTCAATCGTTAAGTATATCAACACACGCAAGACAGGACTTGTATCGACTCGAGACGCCATTTTTTTGTCAACATGAGCATACGGCGTTTGGAACATCTTATTCTCCTAATTATTACGTCTAGTAACTCTCTTACTTGAGTGTTCTTTTTATTATATTTTCATTAGCGATCGTATATGTGAATATATTTCATTTTTTCATTTTTGCGTGTTCACAACTCCATTGTTATCGTCGTCACCAAACCCTGTTCTTCCTTCTGTCTTCTGTCTCTTGAGTCTCCCTCCTCTTGTCCCCTCACTTCTCTCCCTTCTCTCATGGCTAAAGGAAATATCAATAGTTTACTCTTGTAATTAATTAAGCTCAACATAATCATAGTTACATATTTATATTTGACAAATAATACAACTTATATTTAAGTTAATATTGAAAAAAAAAAAAAAAAAAAAAAAAACGTAGCATCATGTTTAACATTGGCACAGCAGTTCATTAAAAAAAATAGGGACAACAAGTCTGGTAATCAGGTTCTGATTTGCAGAACTTATGCTGAAAAAAACGAGATAATGAAACAGTAGGCATATTTTAATTAATTATAATATAAAAATAATTATAATATAATCCGCAACAAAGGATAAGAATTGAGCAACAAACGGGAACCTTTAAAAAATAAGATTGCGAACTCCTCTCATGGAACTCTACTTGGCCCTCTCTCTCTACTTCTTACTATCGGCGCAAAAGATAAAGACAATGGCTCCATAAATGATAAAGAAAAAATGGATCCACACGATCAAGCTCAAACCAATGGCTTCAAACACAGACAAAAGATATAAAGAGAATTACAAAAGAACCTTAAGAGAAGGAAATAATTAAGCTCTCAAAAAGATAAAAAGAATAGCTCAACAAGAAAAGGAGAGATAAATTAGATAGAGAGAAAATGCAAAAAGAAAGGAATGGTACTTCACTTCAAACTAACCACGAACATAATAACATGCTATGCTATTGACTTGGAGACCTCTTTAAGCATTAAATGCTGAGAAAGAAACGAGGACTATTGAATTGGCGAGGATTGCAAGCAAAAACATCCAGAACCAATATCCCGACACACTACCCTCAGCTAATTTCAAATGTAATTTTTTTTTATATATTTAATCTATCCAAAATTTGAAAATGGCCACAACAAACAATACTTTTCAAAAAACCAAATCTAAGAGAATTGCGTCGAATTCATTCATATATTCAAGTATATAATTATTGAAATTACAGGGTTGACACCAACCCCCATGCCATCCCACAGGGAAAGCTGTAGAGTCCAATTTTGATTATTTATATTATGCTCACCTCTCGTAAACTATGTAAAGCCCTTCTAACTCACGATGTCAGAGAAACCTTCGATACCCCACACATAAGCCGGCAGCTGAACGGGGGTCATACACGTAACGACAGGGGACACCCCGTGTTAAAAACACGTTCTTACATCCCTTACACCAACGGATTTTCCATGAATACCCCTAAGAAATTAGCCACCTAAAAAGCCTTCTCCGAAACGATATATAGGCAGACACACTGGCCAGCACCTCCACGATCCACCCAATCGAGCTAACTGTCCAGACACCCGTTAACTCCATTCAAACACCACTAGACTCCTAGAGACATAATAGACGACACATATTTTCCATCACCCACACAAATAAAACGAACTGAAACTTCAGGAATCCTGAGAACACACTAGTGTTCTTCCCCCGCCTCCGCCCCATAATGAACTAAGAGCGGAACCAAATGATGTTAAACATACGACAGCTGATCGAGCTAATTTGAACAAGTATAAGAGGGAGGAATACCTATCTCATTAGTACTTATTACCAAACTCCAACACATTTTAATACGACTCATACATAGTATGTAGACTAGGTTCACTATATCAGGTATTAGTGTCCACACACCTTCACCATTTCAATGACTATGAGTAAACGTAAAGGACAAGACTAAAAAACTATCCCAAACAAACTACCCCACCAAGCCCCACCAAGTCAACCAATGCATCAACTAGCAGATCACAGGCGCTGTACGGGACGATGAAATGTACACCGAACCGAGAAAAACATCACCCACCCCACGACCTATGTTGGGTGTGGGGCGATCCGGACTGCTTGGACCAAAACACACCACACCATCCACCATCAATCACCATGCAGTACACCATAAAATACACAACAATTATCATACCACCTACCACACCATTGCCTTACTAACCATCTTCCACATTACAACCAAAAAACATGACCTTTAAACCAACCAGTAAGTTCCTAGCCGTCGGAATCGTCCTAGAACAGGACAACATCAAAACCGAAACTAACCGACAGCAAATAAAGAATCAACCCAATGACTCTTCAACACCAAAGTAAATGCCAGGTACAACCAGGACCCCAACCCCTCAATTAAGCCATAATATACCCATTTACCCCAACCCCCAAGCCATACAGTGCTGTCCTTATAACCAAAAACCAAACCAATAAAATTAAAGTACTACTCTAGAATTAAGAACCAATCGCTCCACACAAACCAAGAAACTCAGTACCAAAACGTTAATTTACCAATTTCAATCAAACTATTTTCTTTTTCACAAACCCATTAAGGAAAACCACCCCACATCACAAAAATCCACAATCTCCCAAATTACCCCATACCCCATGTACAAACCCAAACCCATAACGAATTATACTCTCATTTTCCCCTAATTATTTTCACAGCAACCTACATCTATGGAACTGCCCTGGTCAATCGATCTCATATTTATGTGTTCATGGATCTTTTCATCCGCAGTGGTACAATACCTTATAATGTGTAGATTACCTCCTACCATCCGATCTTGTCTTATCATAGCACTTCAATGACCCCTGCCTCTTGAACCTACAATTTGCCCATTCACACCCATCCACTATCCCTGGTACCGAATGACCAGTCTTTTCCGTTTGTAATCAACGGTAGCAACAAACCCCGACAAGTTAGGCGCATTTTTTATTATCTTGTTCGATTAGAGTCAGACACCCTGTATTTTTTGGTTACACTTGGGATTGCACGACATGTCAGCCATTTTTTATGACTTTACTCGGGCTGCACAACTGCGCTGTAGCAACACCCCTGCTTTACCAACTTAGGTACGCTCTCACGTCGCAACCTGGACTGCCATCATACCAATAAAGCGTCCTAGATCGCGATCCGAGTATTAACAACTTTCTTTATTCGCACTACTTAATATAAACCAACCAAAACAACGCAAGCCCCGATAGCTCCAAGATACCCGCGTTACGTGACCTCGTGTTTTAACATGAGGTGGATCCTTTCCAACCCAACCTCAGTGGCATCTTCCATGGTCAATTCCAGTTCACCCCCATTCACAATTGATCTTCTTATGAAATCACAACTAGCGATGGTTCGGCCGATAGATTTTCACCGAAACCTATCTCAGAAGGGACAAAAGTCAAGATCTTGACGACCGCGGGGGGAGACACTCACACACGTCCTAATAATCGTGCAACACAATTATGGTCCCCTCTATGATTTTTGTTCATCAAAAACACATAATTACACAGAGCTTTCAAGCCTATATTAAACCACTTCAACCCCTTGCTATGTTCCATTTTTTTCTTTAAAAGGACCCAAACTTCCCATACCCTTCCAATTTCAAACCCCACTCACCCAGTTTGCTAAAACAACTCCCTCTATAATCAAATTAAAACTACAGAGACCATTTTTTATAAAACCCACTCACCCTTGGTCCAATATTAATAAATCCACAGAAAGACAAATGATGCTATGTTTTGCACCCCTACCACCCAATTATTTAAAGCATTTTGTATAATTACCCCACTCTAAAGATATGAACAAAACTTACGAATGGGAAAATACCCCACACCACCGCTAAGTCTATATGACATATAATTTTAACGGACAGACGCCGATTTCTGCTTGGGCCCCACCTCACCCGATATGATACGGGTTAAACCTCCACTTATCGCAACAAGTCGATTTTCTCCCCGTTTTAATCATCCCACCGGCCCTTAAGCACCCACCATCAAATTCCTTTTATTCTAACTAATGCCACATCGAAGCGGAGTTAAACCCTTTATCAAAACATAATTGACAACCCCACCTCACATTCAATTACCAGAATCGAAGAATCCCCTCTCCCCTTTACCGCATTTAACCGACACACGACCCCAAAACCCTTGTATCTTATACGAACCAACCACCACGAATCCCAAAACAAAAACAACCCATTATTATACTTCCATAGACAAAAGGTGCTCTCCTAATTACCAGCACTGACCACAAAATGGATAGATCCCCGCTCCCTGCTCAACCAAGAGAAATCAATTACAAAAAAACCAAAATCTTCCATAAAACTAACATTTTGCCACAACCGATTAACTACACATTTAACACCACCCCAATAAAACTAACCCCAGGGGACCAGGAAACAACCTGAACCCAACAGTCCCAACACCAGAATCCTACAATAGACATGTTTAATCCAAACTCCCGTCCCATTTAAAACAACATTTGAACACCCATTTCACCAACTCCACAACACTAATTTCACACCACCTCATCATTTCCTAAACAACAAAAACAACACAAAAAACACCCACACCCACAAATACCCACCACGCCCCCACCCATTAACCCCACTAACCCCAAACCATATCCACCAATACCGGCAAATCCACTTACAACTCCCAAACCCATCACACAAACATTCAAACCCCCCCAAAAATCCACCCTAACCCCCCAAAACCCCAGCAACACAAAAAAATCACCCCGCCACCCCCACACCCCCCACCCCCAAACATAACCCCCCCATCCCTAATAACCCACAACATCTCCACAACACCCCTCCAAATCCTTATGGGTTATGAGCTTTCCAACTACAAATACCCATCAAGAGTACAAGCCCCATGATCCGTGAAAACAATACCCACAACAGTAACCCAACCCCCATCGCAAACCCATCCATACAAACCCAAGTCCAAATACCCCGATCATCCCACTACCCCCCCAATTCAGAATGAACTGTTGCCGCATTTCCACCCTTTGCAGTCCACTCATCCCAAAAGCAGTCCACCCCAATTGGGCACCACAACCCAACCCACCCCCCCACCCACCAACTGAAAGACTAATAACCAAAAATCTCACCTACAAAAACGCTAAATACCCAAGCCAAAGTCAAAACCTTAACAGGTGCCCCACACGAACAACCCACCCATTAGCCAAAATCCCCTCAATGGGGGTTGTAACCTGCATACCCAACCTCCACAATATTGTACAGAAAAAACACAACCGACCAACCTTCACTAAACCACTATCAATCCTACCCAAAGTGTCCAAACCATGAAAAAACCAGGGTAATATTTAGTGCAACTCATCACTACCGATAGAGAAATGCGGTAAATACAATCTCATCACCAACAAAAACCCACCATTGAACCCAGACCCCTCCACGCCAGGGGGACCTCTGAACCAATAACAAGTCCATAGCCCCATAATCCTTAAAGAGTTCCGAAAGCAGTAGCGGATAGATAGAGGGCCCCAATAGGTCTACATTACCCCGAAGGCCACCCCCATCCCCTAAATTGAATCAATCCATTATCCTTCAATCCTGTCGGAACAATCACAAGACCATAAGATTCACAGCTAACACATTTCATTGGACCAGCCCCTCGCAATCCCAGAGCCATTCGGCGACATCAACCAATCAAAACCGCCACAATACCTTATCAATTCGTAACCCATTCTACCACTCACCATAGTAAACCCACTGAGACCACTTCCCACATAACACCCCCAGAAGCCCCTCACCCTATGGCAATACCCATTTGCTATTAAACACAACCAACTCAAGCCCCCACACCCAGTCATCAAAATGCCTAACTTCCCTATTTGGATAGTATATGACACGACCCCAATATGAAACGTGAACAAATTTTGGGGGGGGGGGAAAACGTGGCTCTTACAAATTTTCCAAACAACACACAAACCAACAAAACCCAAAAAACCCCCAACCTCCAAAGAAACCCTTACTTCCAAAACCAACGGGGCCCAAAAACTTTGTAGAAACCTCCAAATAACCGCAAACAAGAACCCAAATGCCCCGAACAGACCCCCAACCACCTAGGTGGAGGCAAACAAATTCCCCAATTTCACAACCAGTGGATGTGATCGGAACCCATCATCCCCCATTACTAATGATTCGAGCACCCCACCACCTAAATGTTTTCCCAAGACCAACACACAACAAACAACACAATAACACACACTCACAGACATCAACAAACACCCAATTCCAATAAACCAACCAACACAATAAGACAATTTGATCATTACGAAACCACACAACCTTGTTGATCACAATCACCAATAAAAAACAACAAAAACCCATAAAATACACAGACTCTTAGCTCAAGGGTACAACTGTTTGCATAAATCACAAAACCACCCAATCACAACACATCCCCGAAACACAACATACACCACAAAACCAACAAATGAGAATGGATTGCTCTCAGAAATTCATCAACCAAACATTAAATCCCAACCCACCCCAACACAACACCCCCCACGTATTACCAAGAACCGACTAAAAACCCCGACCATACCCCACAAAAAACACCCCGAAACACCCAACCACCGCAAAACGCCCACCAAAAGTCCCCAGTAAACAGTGGTCCAAATATCCCAAGCAAATAACCACCATCCCCCACCAACCAATACCCACTAAACCCACCATCAAACCAACATTACCCCCCCCAAACCTCACACCCCCACCCCCAAAACTCCACCCCCCCCCCACCACCCCCCCCCAACCCCCCCCCAAACACCCCCCCCCCCAATCACACCAGTAAAACCCATTAAACCCCCACCCCCCCCCCCCCCCACTGACCCCCCCGTACCCCCCACCAACCACCACCGAAAATCCCAACCCACCCACCCCATACAACTCCAAACCCCACCCCCCCCCCGCCCCCCACCAACCCCCCCCCCCCCACCCCCCCCCCCCCCACCCCCCAGACACGTGACCCCCACCCCCCATAAACACAAACCCCCCCCCAATAATCACAACCCCCCACCACCCAAACCCCCCCCCAACCAAACTTCCCCCCCCAAAAACACCAAATACCCCACCCCCCCCACCACCCCCCCCCCCCCCCACCCCCCCCCCCCCCCCCCACCCCCCCCCCCACCCCCCACCCCCCCCCCCAACCCCCCCACCCCACCCACCAAAAAACCCCCCCCCCCCCCCCCCCCCCCCCCCCCCCCCCCCCCCACCCCACCACCCCCACCCCACCCCCCAACCCCCCCCACCAATTTCACCCCCCACTCCCAATTACCAAACCCCACCCCCACACCACCACTCCCCCCCCCCCCACCAACCCCCCCCCAACACCACCACCACCACCACTACCCCCCCCAAACCCCACCCCCCAAACCCCCCAACCCACACCCCACAACCCCCCCACAACCCACCCACCACCCCACCCAACAATCCCCCCAACAAACCCCACCCAAAAACACCCCCCCCCACCTACACCCCCCACCCCCCCCCCCCCAAAAACCACACCCAACCCACCCCACCCAACCCCCCCCCCCCACCCCCAACCACACCCCCCCACCCCCCCCCCCCCCCACCCCCCCCCACAACCCAACCCCCCACCACCCCCCCCCACCCCCCCACCCTTTTTAGCGGAAAGACAAAAGCAAAATTCCAAGATTACAGTCTTGTTTATTTGCGACTAGCCGGAAAAAAAGATTAGTAAACATTACGAAAAATCAGCACAACATTGTGGTTCAAATTAAGAAATCCATACTTACCAAGGTACTACGACAATGGTAGGATCAATTATTTTTCAGGGGGTTTTGTGGAGCGGCAAAACATTTAGACCTTTGGGTGTTACAAACAGGGCATGACTCCGCCATGGCAGGGCACATGGGGATTATTAAAAGAACTTTATTTAGAGTCACATCACAATTTTATTGGCCTGGTGTCAATAAGGACACAAAATTATATTGTAGGACATGTACGACATTGTCAAAGCATATCACGTAAGGCAGATTTTTTTTGCACACGGCACCCTTACAGATCACGGATGTACCAGACAGACCATTTAAGAAAATAGCCATAGATATTATCGGTCCTTTATCTATTTTCCATCTAACAATGGGTTCCGATATATCTTAACCTGTGGGTTAGATCTTTTGTACACGGTGGCCGGAGGCTATACCTCTGAAAACAATCATTCATACTCATGCATCGGTATCAGATGCATTGTTTTCAATTTTTTTTAGTCGTATTGGTTTTCCTGAGGAAATTTTATCAGACAGAGGTTCACAATTTTCCACAAATATTATGAAAGAAGTGGAGTAGATGCTCTCCATTCACCATTCGTTTTCAAGTGCATATCATGCCCAAACGAACGGAGTTTGGTGAACGTCTTAACGGTTCACTCAAACAGATTCTTCCACAAGATCACTGAGGGATGTCCTCGGGACTGGGACAGGCTACTTTGTGCCGCTTTATTCCGCGTATCGAGAGGTCCCCCACGAGAGCACTAGTTTTAGTCCCTGCGAGCTCGTCTACGGCTCTAAACCCTCGTGCCCGATGATGATCTTTGAAAAATTTACTGGTCGGATCATCAGTGGCTGAATCCACTAGTACTAGTTACGAGCTGATGATCGACCTTAGACAAAGAATCATTCATACGTGTACATATGCATCCGAAAGCATTAAATCAGCAACACAAAAAGCTAGATTATTCCACAATCAAGGGAGAAGATTGGGATATTTTAATCCTGGGGAAAAAGTCTGGTTACTTCTACCCCATGAGGATAAAATAAACTGTTGGTTTTCATGGCAGGGTCCATTTGTGATTAATAAACAAGTCACGGATGTTGACTATGCTATAAACGTAAGAGGAAAAATTAAAAAAAACGTTCCATGTCAATATGTTGAAATTGGCAGTGGAAAGACCACACAGAGTTAATTCCTATTATTAACTCTGAAAGTCTGTGTCTGAGTCTTCACCTCATATTTCTTCTTTTGCACTAGTCAATGAGGAAGACACTACGTCTTCAATTCCTTTACAGTTTACTTTACCATCTTTACAAGCTTCCGAATCTTGGAAGGATGTCACAATTTCTCCGACATTTGTCATCTTCACAACAAAGTCAAGTTAGGGAAATTCTTCTTTCTTTTAACGATGTAACTTACTAGACCTTCCAGGGTCATACGTCTTTAATATCTCTCATGACATCATTCTAACGGATGATCATCCTATCAAGTTAAGCCCTTACCCTCTTTCGTTACATCATAAACCCAGCGTTAACAACGAGCTAACGGATATGAGAAAATTAGGAGTTATATCTCCATCAGAATCTCCTTATGCTTTTCCCGATGGTTATTGTGAAAAAGAAAGATGGGTCGCTCCGTATTTGTATTGAACCCGCTTCAGACGTCTTAAACCGTATCACAATTACTGAACGCTGAACCAATGCATTTGTTGGACGACCTACTTTCCACAAGTTTCACAGGCCACATACTTCAGTAAACTGGATCTGTCTAAAGGCTACTGGCAGATACCACTCACTGAACATGCCAAACCTTTTACTGCCTTCACGACTCCATTTGGATTATTCCAATGGGATTACATGTGCTTCGGCCTTGTAAACGCGCCTGCGACATTCGTGCGCATGATGCGCCGCCTTCTGGGCGATAGAAAAGATGGCATCACATACATCGATGACATCTGTCTGTTTCACAAACTCATGGGAAGACCATATTACTGGTTTGTCTTCTCTTCTCATTACACTACGACAACATGGTTTGACTGTAAGACCTTCGAAGGGTCCAGATAGGTTGTCAGAGATTACTTTTTTGGTCACCGCATAGGTAAACCATAAATTACACCCTGATGACAATACAGTCAAGCGTATACTGGAGATTGCCACTCCATCATCGAAGAAACAAGTAAGAAGTTTTTACTCGGGCTTGTTAATTATTACCATAAAATTTATACCACGCTTCGCACAGATTTCTGCTCCTTTGTCCGGATTGTTGGCCAAAGGTAGTCCAAAAAAAATATTATGGACACCAGCGCAGTGCGAAGAGGCTCTGATTATGATAAAGAAATTTATTTAAGAATCCTCCTAATCCTGTTATTGCCAAACATACAGTTACCATTTTTGATCCAAACAAGATGCATCCAACTCCGGAATCGCAGGTTGTTTGCTTCAATGCTATGTATGAAGGGATACTCCATCCATGCTTGTTTCGTGTTCACGCAAAGCTTACCCCGGCAGAACAAAAAAAACGCTACAGGAGAGCGCGAACTGCTCGCTGGTGGTGTGGTGCTTGGAAAAACTAATCTAAGTACTTGTATAGTAGTAAAAGTTCTTTATCTACACAGACCACAGTCCCTCACGTTTTTATCACTTCGAGAACTATGAAAAACGCAAGGATTCACAGGTGGTTTCTTTTTTACTACAGCAAAAATTCGCCTTTTCAATAATTCCGATTTCAGGAACTGATAATAACCTCGCGGACTTGTTATCAAGAAATTTTACGTCACAGGATTGAGATAACTTTCTTGTTCATTGATGTTTTGACAAGAGACATAATTTTATAATTATTAATGTCTAATTAGGAATATTAATTTCATTATTTCATTTTGACGTTAGATAAACATGCATAGATTAATAGTCGGGCACATCTTCGCCACTTCTTCGGGGGACTCTCTCACGTGCCACGAGTGTCACACTTTGGGGAGCGGGGGGGGATGATGTTGAGGACTGTTTCGCGGCTTGCAGACATGTGAATGATTGCAACATTCGCATGCCTGCACCACAGAACTCCTCAATTGAACTAAGACCAGAAATCGCGCAAATCAATGTATGACGCGTCTAGCTTAGTTACATTCTAGTCTATGTGTGGCCATTGAGCCTAACGGCAGTGTTGAAATGTGTGGTAAAACCACTTAAGGATCGTGTTTGAATATGTGGCACAGCCACTGATTATATATATATATGTGGAACGGTAGATCCACTGGAAAGTGTAAGATAGCGTAATGATCCGTATCAAAGTTGATTATAGGACCATGTAGAGTCCGTATTAGAATTGCGAACCGAGCAGATTACGTTCACCTTAAACTTATATATACGGCAGGTAAAGCCGGGCGATGCAAGCCAAAGACGTTGAATAATTATACATAGACAGGATCTATAGATTTACAGATAATGTACTCAATAGTATTGTGAAGGAATACTAATTCTAAGGATCGGATTCGGTAAGAGTTGGTTGCACACTCTATTACGCTATAAACTTAACGGTTAACCCAGACGAGCTATGTCTGTGAGAGGAACAATTGTGTAGAGTTTAGAACTATGATGAAGCCAAGTTAAATGTGTGAAATGTTGTTGCACCATTGTGTAAAAGTATATATTAAATTGTTCAGTCGTCAACGGAACTTGTTAGTTGCCTGAATTATACAAGTTCTCACTCTGTGCTGTGACTGTCATTAATCCTTGCAAGGTCAGTCCAGATGATCACAGGTATTTTCTAAGACTAACTATAATCTAACCAACACTGCGGCAGAATACAATAACGACACTGAATATAATCATAATTTAATCACACCATAATGGCTTAAAACTGCACTCGAACTAGAAAACTGGAATTAGAATAGATGAATTACAATATCTGAAATATTGACAAGCAACCCAATAAACTCACGTCCAACGGTGCTGAATCTTTTAATAACATCTAGCAAGAAAAGATACAGCGGGAGACCGTAACAAGTGCTCATGCTGCATGGACAGAACTTACATACAAGCTAGAGTCATCATCATCATCATCCTCCAGCTTCCCAAGGAGCACAACCTTCAACAAACTTATGCCAAGTCTTCTTGCCATCAGCTCAAGGTCTTTCCATGTCTTCTCCATGTCTCCTTCATGCTCTTCATGTCTGTCTCCGGTTCTCTTCTCCGTGTGTTCCTTGGTCTGCCTCTAACTATTTTACCTTGTGGATTCCAGAACAAGGATTACCTTGTAATACTGTCAGCAGGTTTTCTCAATGTTTCTTATCCATCTCCAGCATCTTCTTTTCATCTCTTGTTCCACTGGTGCTTGTCTAGTTCTTGTCATCAGTTCCACATTAGTGATCTTGTCATACCACTTTAATCCTTCTGTTCTATGCAAGCCCCCTTTTATGAAGGTCTGCAGCTTTTTGGTTGTTGTTTTTGTTGTTCTCCATGTTTTCAGAGCCATACAATATGACTTGACATTTGAATTGAAAATTCTGATTGTTGTGTTGGACCTGATTTCTTATGATCTCAATATATTTCCAATGCACTGAAAGCTCCTTTAGCAATATTCTTATTTTGATATCAGTGTCTGTCTCTCCAACTGTGTCTATACATTACTGCCAAGGTAAATGTTTGATCTAATGTCTTGTACCTGCAATGTGTTTCTTCAAGTGCAATATTCTTATTGTTTTCTGCATTTATTCTCATTATCATTGTTTTCTCCCTGAGTATTTTTAGACCCACTGGCTGTGACCTTCACATCAAGCAATTTTATTTTGTCCTTGCATCTGATTACGGTTAGGATTGGGACAGGAGAGCCAGGGATCACAAAAAATCTTAAGATCATCAAGCTGTTTAGTCAGAGCCCAGTGGATTCTATTTCTGTTGACTGAAGTCGATGTTGTCATACCCCAATCTATAGGCACTATGAAGAGAAATGGTGACAAAAGGCATCCCTGTCACACTCCCAGTTCTCCAAAGGTTCTGTAAGTTGTCCTTCATGAAGAACTTGCATGTTATGTCTTCATATGTTTTCTTTATTACGTTAATGATTTTCAGGGGGACAAGTTAATGATTTTCAGGGGGACTCCAGAATGCCTCATTAGTTTCCAGATTTTTTGTATTCTCTGAGTGACGAGAATAGCTCTAAAAAAATAGCCAGCTGGTATAACAGAAAGCTGTCCATTGTAGATTCAGGGGGACATAGAATAACCACGCATGGCTTAGACATAAACACAGGGGCAGAAGGGAGTGTGGAGACTACAGTCAGCCTGAAGAACAGCACTGGAAGAGAAGTTCTTAGCAAGACAAACTTCACGGATGAAGCTAAAAATGG